>CACVCL010021274.1:0-64745 GCA_902729485.2 Mus minutoides
TAAAAGAGAGAACTGGAGAAATGATATATCATCTTTGATTTATTCTAAATTATGTGTATATAAACAAAGACAAGGAAGAATGAATACTCCAATTTAGATTGATGGATTTTTGCTAAGTGGAATTTGGTCTCCAGAGGTGACTTAGCAAATTCAGGAGAACATTTTTTTGTTTAAAATAGTAAATGGATCATCAGTTGAGCAGAATCATGGTTATTATTGCATAACAACCTCAGAAACATGGGAACACACCCACCAAAGAAGAATTATCAAAATGACCAATAAAAAAATATTAGTAGTTAGAATGATGTAATCTAAAATTATTGATGTGCAGAAACCTCTGGGTCTGAAGATCATGTTAAATGATGCCTCGTGGGAGCAATGACTCAAATCCGATGGTGGGACACCGCAGATACAGTGAGTGCTCTGGTACTGCCACAAATAAGGCACAAAAGACAGAATAGGGAGAAACAGAGAGAATAAGAAAACAGGGATGACCCAATAGCAATAAGGGTTCCTCCTCATCACTCAATCATAGCATATGCTCCTTTCACACACTCTGGTCCATGTTGTTGCACTGTAGGAGATACAATACTGTAACTGGAAATTTCTATAGTAAAACCCTGGACTCTTGTATCAGTAATATACCAGGCTTTCCAAACCATCTCTAGTATGTCAATTAAAGAAAAAAAAAAGTTTAACCAATATGGCCGGCCATATTTAGAAAATAAAGAAGTAAAGGGATATAATGATTCTAAGTCCAACTTTCAGGTACTAAAATAAAGTTTAGATTTAAATATAGGAACGGTTGCCACAGAGGAGGCAAGAGGTATTCATGATTGACAATTTCCCAAAAGGGATCAGGGAGAGTAACTTAAGATAATGTATTTCTGTCATTCTACAGTGCCTAAGTTTATTGAATAACAACAAATACACAGGTATGGTGAATTCACTTGTGTTTTCCCAAGTTGTTATGGTTTTTCCTGATAGTTCTTGTCAAGGAAAACACAGGCTATCCCAAGGGCTATGCAGGAAGAAGAGCAAAAGACTTTACAAGTCATGGAATGTGGCCTATGGGTTACATGGCTGATGTGTGGCACAGCCCTGAGGATTACTTGTCTTGAGGACTTTATGCTATTATAGAATTCTACTGTGGTTGTGGTTCTTATATCCCTCTTAATCTAAGAATTACATGAAAATGTGAAGGGGGATTCCAGTACCTCGCTGGGCAGTATCTTTCTCTTTAAGGCAGGGCTACTGGAGCAGATTGATGATTCAATAGTGTCTCTAGAGAATTTAGAGACATAGATTGTCAGCAATGACTACCACACTTAGAAAACGTTTTGAAAAATAGAATTGTTAATGAAGCTAGGTTGAGATGCTTATACTACTGGCTGTGATGTAGACAATCTTAGGAAACAATTTGAAACTCAGAAAGGTACACTCTTATTTCTTTTGCTAGAAACTTCTTATAGTCAGGGAACAAGAACAATGGCACTGGCTGACGTGACTCTCACTGAGGCTGGACTGGTTGATTTCTTATACCCATTTTTGCCCACATCTTCCTGAAATGATATATTAAGAATTGTTCATAAGTAGACAAGCATTCTAAGACTTTAAGGTAGATATGACTGATATTTATTTAAATGTTTAGATTTATGATTCTTTAAGATCCCTACAAGATTACTTTTCATAACAAATAATAAAATAATTATTCCCTTCTTTGTAAACTCAAATTGTTGCCTGCAAGTAAGAGAAACCGACTGAGCAAAACTATCCTGCTTGGTTATACTTTGATAATCTGGAACAAGTTGCTTACAAATGTCTGTGGGTTTTTGGAAATAATTTGTTTTCTTTACCTGAACTATGATGTAATATTATTTCTTTTTTTAAATTTCTTTTAAAATATTGAGGAAAAGAGTGGTATTTTCACAGTCATTCACTGGAAGAAAACTAAAATATAATCCCTTTGTAATTGCATACTGCTGGAAAGATTTCCTGAGATATCCAAGCTACGGAAGAAATAATAAAGCATAATGGCTGAATCATTCTTCTGTCATCATCACCTACATGTATATGTGTAAGGTTTGTGTGGATGGGGGTTGGATTATTGGTCCTTCTGTCCATCAACTATATGTATGTATGTATATGTGTAAAGTCTATGTGATTGGAGGGTTGGAACATCATTCCTTTGCTCTAACTATTCTCTGTGTGAATGTGTATATGTCTGTATGAAATTATGTCAGTATGTAGTTATGTGTATATGTGTATAGGTGTATATGTGTATATGTATATATGTATATATGTATGCATATATATATATATATATATATATATATATATATATATATATATATATATATATATATTGGTGTATATGAAGTTATTAGACTCTATCCTTTGTTTTATCCACTCAGTGTGTGTGTGTGTGTGTGTGTGTGTGTGTGTGTGTGTGTGTGTGTGTGTATAAATTTTGTCTCTTTCCTTTTCTTTCTCACTGATCCCAGGGAGTTAAAAGTGTTCATAGTTTTTTTTTTCTGGTCACAGGGAGTGCCAACCCCAGTAATTTAGACATAGTTCCCTCAGGAAAAAAAAATGTCTGCTTAATAATTTCTCCAATCACAGACTGTCTTTGGTCAGTAGGTTTCTGCATCTACCCTTATCAGTCACTATCTACAAGAACTGATCCTGAATGATTCCCTGCCTCAGTTTATTCACCAGATGAATGCCAAAGCAAGTCACTGGCAGGTTACTTATTTGATTCTTCTAATATTGTTTCAAAATTACACATCATACATAACATGATAAATCCTTATGGCATTTATTGGACATGTTTTGGTCTGTGTGTTACCTATGAAGGGTTAAAAATAGTTACATCAGAATTCAAAGAGCTTAAGAGATGTTGGAAATAAAATACAAAGCCAAGAATGTTTGGCAAGGGTGTCTTTCTGCGAGTAAGATGGCAGAACTAGGCTGGAGAACTAGAAAAAAAAAAATCTTGTTGCTTCTGCTGCCACAGAACAGAGTTGAGCTTTGGAGCTGGGCTTTTGGAAGCTGTTAGGTATGAAGATAAACATTGGGTCCAAATGAACTAATTAGATGATTCCTGGATGCCAGCTCTATCAGACAAATGGGCAGACTGGCATATTGCATTTTGAGTAAATCACATGCAAGTTAAAGCCCCTGGGACAGTTGGTAGTTCTGTGACTAATGTTCTCATAAACATACTCATTTGATGGGCAGAAGAGAAATGAGTAGAGACATTGCCTTTACAGTGTTGGAGCCCCCCTTTGATGGGAGCGACTTTAAGGACTGCTGTGCTCTCCTGACAGTGTGCCTGATAAGACCTACTACCTAGTTTTCTAATACATTTTAATGCACCCAAGCCCTTCTATAATCCAACTTATTTGGATAAATTTATAGGGTTCTACTCTTCCTAACTTTTAGGAATAAGTTCTGCCAAATTTTGCTTATAGGTAGTATTGAATAAATATTTCCACTTACATGTCCACCAAAATGAAGACTCATTTCCCACCCTCAAAACTGAGTTGAAGGATCTTGTAAAATGATGTCTGTCTGGACAAGACCACATCTAAAAACCATTGTCTTATATAATATGAAGTAATTAGAACACCATAGCAGCACTTTTTGAGGTACAATCTCATTGTTCTCATTCTCATCATGATCTCAGTTCTATTTGGTAAAGAGTCTGAAGACATCCTTATCATTTAAACACCTAAAAGGTCAACCTGGTTCTAAGAAGATGGATACTTCAGTCCAGTGAATAGACCTCTCACCTCATGAATAATTGCCCTCTTGTGGTCTGTCTGTGATGTTCAGGAAATCAAGATGATTCACATGCCTAACTTAAGGCTCAATATCTTTAAGAAAAAAGTAGTTTGTAAGTGCATTTTTAAAATATTTATGAAGTAACTGGCTCTTTGGACAGAAACCAGATACTTGATAATGTTAACAATTTATTATATAATGTATAGTAATGATACAGTAAATGTTTAAAAATATATAAGCCCTAGTATTTTAGAGATAATGCTGAAATATTTAAGAATAAAGTGATATGTCTGGGAAATACAGCAAAATGAGCCAAAACTGGAGGTTATATATTGAGTGCCAACACAAAGAAACAATAGTCAATGGATTGACATTTATTAATGACCAGTTATGATTATCTAGGGAAAGTATTAAAACACAGGTTTTTGGAAATGTTTGTAACATCTTTCTTTTCTTTTCTCTTCTTTTCTTTTCTTTTCTTTCTTTCTTTCTTTTTTTTTTTTTTAAGATAGGGTTTCTCTGTATAGCCCTGGCTGTCCTGGAACTCACTTTGTAGACCAGGCTGGCCTCGAACTCAGAAATTCGCCTGCCTCTGCCTCCCCAGTGCTGGGATTAAAGGAGTGCCACCACACCCAGCTTGTAACATCTTTCAAACAGGCAATAAATATTAGCTGATGCTTTAATTGCATCTAAAGTGATAAAAACTCAAGCAGTAAGTCATCTTATAGTTTATTAGTTCATTGTTTTTATTTCAATTGATTTTCTGCAGAAAAGTTTTCTGCTTTTAAATCAAAGTAATTTAATTTGAATTTCTTCATTGCTATTGGTAATTGATATTGAAAGCTGTTGTATAACTCCTTATTATTATCCATATTTTATAAATTTTATAATGCATAACTATAGTATTTAATATCTGTATACTAGAAATTTTACAAAAAAATTATTAACATAATACTTGGCATAGAACAGATATTTGGGTAAGTTGATCTACTTTATGCACAGCATGACCCACATGTATATAGACTAGTATTGCCTGTTGTTCATTACATTATTCATGGTTTCATAGGTAGCCATGCAAAGTAAATAAGCATATCTACAATAATGGAGTTATTAACATTGCCAAGTGGGAAGCGAGAAATCCTGGGAACTTCACTTGGTATTGCAGTCATTACAGCAGCTTCCTACTCTCATGCCGTGATCTTATAGAATGATAGGCTGCAATAAAGAGAAGGCAGAAGGTTAACTGAAATAACATAGCTTTTCATGATGGATCTGGATTTTCTGTGATGTAACTATTTTTGAGTCACTCACAATTCTGTGAGTAGTCCTTCATGTATGTCCTCTAAGTAAACCCACCAAAGTCTTTGGTTCACCAATGTGGTTTTGGATAGTATTATTTCTTTGATGTGTCCTTGGAATCTTATGTGAAGAGACACTTGTTCACATCTCTGCAGGAAAACAAATTGAAACACACATGAATAACTGCTACTGGTATGAATAGGAATGTTCCATCAGGAAATAATTAAGGAACATACTTTTGAAACATGCCCTTTATTCCTCTAGAATGAATTTTCTTCCATATTATGTATCAAAAATATATTTTAGACAGTGACAATTAGATTTGAATGACAATTAAAATTTCAAAAACGTTTAGTTCAATAGGACTTAATTTCTCAAGTCTGAATTTCCATTCTAACTTACTCAGTGATTTGGTTTGACCTGGTAAAGCTGAATGCTTATGACTTGTGCAGATCTTAAAATCCCTGAACTGTATTCAGAGTGACTAATTATTGATTTTGTGTAAGGGCTATTTAATTAAGTAGATATCAGGAAGAGATAATGTTTCTGTATAGAGAGAAAAGGCTGGAGGTGATTATTAAATCAGTTTCCTAGTGGGATCTTGATAATATGATTACTTATTTGTATTTCCTTCCACAGGACTTTGCCTGTCTCCTCGCCTGCCTCCTTTTCTGATATATTTAGACCAGTAGGATGATGACTGTTTATCTGAGAAGCCTGATAACACTGGAAAGGTTGAATTGACATATATACTAATAAAAGTTAATTATTGATGATTAATAATTCATTGGGAAAGGTCAAAATAAGAGAGTAACCATGTTTTAATTTTTGAATCTTATTTGAGCAGTTAAAATAAACTAGCCTGATCATTAATCTTTTGGCACATCATTTCATATTCAATTGGACACAGTTCATGATGCAAATAATCAAAAACATGCTTTGATAACAAACATTAAAGGTTTTTAAACTGACAATGGAATATCTGCAAAGTTTTGACTGTACTTATGGGGTCTGAAAGTGTTATGATGCATAAACAAAATGAAGAGATCACCTTCCAACACTGCATAGCCAATTGAACATAGGTAGTGGAGAGAGTGCAGTGGAGAGGAAATAGGGAAAACAGGTTAGTAACACAAAGGTACTGTCAATAATTGTAATACAAAAAATATAAGAGCAAAACTGCCATAAAAATTAATATCTATGTCAAAATAAAGTGTGGATTAAAGGTAAATTACAAGGATTATATTCATATAACAAAAAAGAGGCTAAAGGCAAAATTATTTATAGATTTGTCAGATTTTGTTTCTAATCCAATCCTAAGTAATGTGAGAGAAGACAAACAGGAAAACTTTGAGGGCAGACGAGGCTATCTTATGGTTGTAAACTAGCCTGGTCTACAGATCAATAATTTATCTCAAAAGGAACAAAATAGATACATGAAGTACCTTTCCTATATTATCATTTTTTCCAAGTTATTGATTAAGAATACATTGACTTTTCATGGTCTTTTGTTTTTTTTTTCAGATATAGATTACTGTCTAAGTTACAAAGAGAATCCAGAAACCAGGGAGAAGGCTGAATGGCATATACCATGCATCTTTTCTTCCTGGAAAGGTACTATTAAGTCTGATTAGCTCATTAGCTCTCATTTGGTTAGAAATTCAGTGATGTGGAGACACGGGAATGTTGCAAGTCCATAGAAAAATTACGCTGTGTCATATTTAGCCTTCCTAGTAGCCATTTATTGACCTCCTCTGTATGTAATCTAACATCCCTGTGACTGAGCAATAAATAATTTGGAATTATTGAACTGACTTCTAGTTTCTAGGACTGTGAAATCTAAGAATAAACCATCGGACAGTATTTAAAGCTTATCACAGATTTTTTTTTTTTTTTTCTGCTGTGCTGTAAACTAACCACCTGACGTTCCAACCAACGTTTTTAAAAAGCATGTTGATATATGGCTTTCTTTTCTCTGTTTCTATAAAACTCTGCAGAGATTGCTGTTTCTTTGAAACATGAAATTTGCTGTAGCACAAATCTCTGTTCATAGGCGATGTGATAACTAGCTCCAGAATTAAGTTATCTATCATCTCACTGTGAAGTGTGAGCTGCGTTTCTTTACTAACAGTGAGCAAAGTGCTTATGGGTGAACTTGAAGATTTAAGTTCAAATCCACACAGTTCTTGTAAAGCTGGACACAGAAGTACACATCTATAATCACAGCATTCCTCCTGGGAGATGAGAGGTGTTAGCAGGAAAATACAGATAAACACACAGGCCAGCTAGCATGGCTGTACACAGTAGTCGCAGCAAACGAACAATAGAACTCCCTGCCCCTCAAAATGTAGACAGGGAGGAGAAAGAATCAACTTGTTCAATAGTTTCTGCATGTGTGCCATGACATTCACATGTCCGCATTCAAACAAATCATTTACATATACACATACCTTCAAATGTAATTAAATAAGTTATAAAAATACAAGAGGAGGGAAGAAGACCTTAGGCTTTAAAATTGTAGCATAGACTCTTAAGACATTTTTGATACTTGCAGTTATTATTATTATTACTATCATTATTATTTTAATCTTCTATCTGAGTCATATGGAAGTGGAGGTACTTAATGACCCATTTCTTCTCAGAAGAATCCATTAGGGTGAATTAGCTAGCATACACACACACACACACACACACACACACACACACATATATATATATATATATATATATATATATATATATATATATATATATATAGTGCTATTCAGGTTTTTAAGTTATTTTTTTTTAAAGTTACTTTAGATATATGTCAGGAGAATCACTCTTTTATATTTTGCAGCTCAGTGAATTTCAGTATATTTAACGCATACAATCTTGTTGACTGCATACAACATACCATCTATAAGTCCTTACTAATCTCCTTTTCTTACCTAATGGTCCTGAATCCTATGGTTGATAAAATTGAATGTTCTACATATTTTAACCTGGAATCATAAAATATGTGATATGGTATGGTTTGCCTTTGATGTTGTACAATGTTTTTTTTTTTTTTGACCCATCTCTGTTTTAGAATAAGGCAGTATTTCATCCCCTCCCTAGACCTGATGCACAGTATTTTATGTAGTATTTATTTATTCATTTTTCAATGTGTAAACACATAAGTTGTCTTCACTTTGGACTGTTATAAATATTGCTTGTAATTGTTATAAATATTGTTATAAATATATGAATCTGATTTGTGTGGACATATAATCATGTTTCTGAAGTTACCAGAAGACAGAAGTTTGCTAAATTATATGTTAATTTATCCTTAATGGTTGTAGAGTTGTCAGACTATGTAATTTTTAAAGATTTATTTATTTTTATCTTCTAGGGATGAGGGAGTATTTTGTCTGATTATATATGTATGTTTATGCTATGTGAGAGCCAGGTTCTAATAGATGCCAAAAAAGGGTATTGGATTCCCTCAGGTTGGAGTTACAGGTGATTAGGATCTGTCAGATATGTGCATATCTGAAGAAAAATCTGAGTACTTTTCCATGAGCTAAATCTCTCCAGCTTCAGCATAAATTTTTGGATGTTTTTTAGCCTTTCCCTGTGTTTCCACCAGTGAATAAGAAAATTAGTCTTCACCTTGTTTCCTCTTGAAAGTGTCCTTTGAGCTTCACGGTATTGTTGGAGTGTAGCTTTTAAATATATCTTTCTAAAGACAAATACAGTCTTCTGTGCTGTAGGGTGTAACAAGGACCCACATCAGCAGCCTGGCTAAAATGGAGATATAATCTGACAGATTGAGCAAGGATGAATCTGGTTCTAAACTGACAAGGTTTTACATAGTTCAATTCTGTATATGTGCTGTGGTAATTACCTAGCTCATTACCTGTTTGCTGGCAGTGAACATCAACTTTTCAACAGAATACAAGTCCTCTCTCTCTCTCTCTCTCTCTCTATATATATATATATATATATATCAGGTGGGCCTTCCCCAAATTGACATCTTGCTTCATAAAATTTCTTGCTTCATAAATTTTAAATTGAGTGTGACTGGAACTCCAGGAAACTGGGCCACCAACCAAAGAATACACATGGAGTAACCCATGGCAGAAAATGGCTTTGTTGGATATCAGTAGGAGGGGAGGCCCTTGGTCCTGGGGGGGTGGGGAGGAGTTTAATGCCCCAGTGTAGGGGAATTTCAGTGCAGGAGGATGGGAGTGGGTGTGTGGGGTAAGACTCTGATAGAGGCTAGGGGAGAGGGGATGGGATAGGGGGTTTCCAAAGGGGAGACCTGGAAAGGGGGAAGCATTTGAAATGTAAATAAAGAAAATATCCAAGAAAAAATAAATGGAAAAGGGTCATTTAATAGACATAGCTTTGGTTTTATAATATAAACGTGAAGAGGAAATGTACAGAAGTAACTGTGCTTCACCCTCTCTGAACTACACATTTAAAAATGGAAAGATGATACATTTTATGTTATCTCATCTTTTAATCTGAATTTTACTTTAAATCTATTTGAATTTAAAAAAAAAAAAAAGAAGAGTGGCTGGAGAAATTGTTAATAGTTAAGAGTGTCTGTTACTCCTCAAAAGGAAGCAGTATTTTTTTTTTTTCTACCAGTAACTCAAACTCTAGGGAACAAATGTCATTTTCTGTCCACAGCAAGGTTCTCACACAGACTTAAACATACATAAATAGAGAAAAATAATTAAATCTATCTTTCTTTCTTTCTTTCTTTCTTTCTTTCTTTCTTTCTTTCTTTCTCTCTCTCTCTCTCTCTCTCTCCCTTTCTTTCTTTCCTTCTTTCTTTCTTTTCTTGTTTTTTCTAGACAGGGTTTCTCTGTGTAGCCCTGGCTATCCTGGAACTCACTCTGTAGACCAGGCTGGCCTCAAACTCAGAAATCTGCCTGACTCTGCTTCCTAAGCGCTGGGATTAAAGGCATGTGCCAACACTGCTGGGCTAAAATTGTTTTTCTTAAAGATGAAAGTCAGCCAACAAACACAATAGGACTTTATAAGCCAATAGCACTAAGTAGATATTTCTTCATATTTCTGGTCTTCACTGGTCGAGAAGAAAATGGCTGCTTATATTCAGACTAACAGAAAAGGGCTAGCACAAGGCTATCAGGGGCAATGTGCTTTATCTAGTACAACCGTCTTCAACTGCTTTGAATAGTGCACATATCTAGCAGTTAGAGAATTCACTAATCCTCTTTTTATATTTACTTGGAATAGGAGACTTTTCCACCTATACATCCAATAGAGGATTAGTATTCAGCATATAAAAAGAAGCTTTTTACCAAACAATGAATCCCAAAACAACAACAAAGGAAGAATCCACCATAGCTGTCTCATGGGAGGCTATACCAGTGCCTGGCAAACAGGGAAGTGGTTGCTCACAGTCAGCTATTAGAAGGAACACAGGACTCCCAAGGAAGGAGCTAGAGAAAGTACCCAAGGAGCTGAAGGGGTCTTCAACCCTATAGGTGGAAGAATAACATGAACTAACTAGTTCCCCCTGTGCTCATGTCTCTAGCTGCACATATGGAAGAAGATGGCCTAGTTAGCCATCATTGGGAGGAGAGGCCCCTTGGTCATACAGACTTTATATGCCCCAGTACAGGGGAATGCCAGGGTCATTATGTGGGAGGGGGTGGGTAGGGGAGCAGGGCGGGGATGCGGGAGGGTAAGTGGAAATTTCTGGATAACATTTGAAATGTAAATGAAGAAAATATCTAATAAAGATAAAAAAAAAAGTGTTATGCCTCAATAAAGAATTCTCAAAATAGAAAATAAAGTTAGCTAAGGGACATTTTTGAAAATGCTCATCATCCTTATTAATAACAAAAAAATAAAAATAAAAAATGTAAGAATACAGAGACTCAATGTTTACACATATATGTGTAATAATATTAATTAAAGAGGATGCAATAAATTTGAGCAAAGAGAAACATTGGAAAAATGAGAAGGTGTGAATCAATGCAAACATAGTTCTCATGTAGGACACTTTCAAAATAATATAAAATACATTTACAAGAAAATAGAGGACCAATAATAACAATGTCGTTAAGATTATGGTGACAGGGTAGTAATTAATCATTGTCTAATATTTGTGGGGATGCAAAATGTGGAAATCAAAGTGGAAATCAATGTGGAGTTTCCTCAAAAGGATAAAAATAGAGCAGCTACTTGACATTGAGACACGACTCTTTGGCATGTACTTAAAGACATACTCATTTCTCTATTTACAAATTTTGGGGAACAGAACTATGGATGCCTATTAACTGAAAAAATGATAGAAATAAACTGATATAGATGTATGCTTGAATTAATTCTTGGGCAAATGGATGAATCTGGAGGACATAATTCTTAGTGAGGTAACCCAATCAAAAAAGAAGTCTTTTGATATGAGCTCACTGATAAATGGATATTAGCCCAGAAACTTAGAATACCCAAGATACAATCTGCAAAACACAAGAAAATCAAGAAGGAAGATCAGCTTGTGGATACTTCATTCCTCCTTTGAATAGAGTTACAGAGACAAAGTTTAGAGCTAAGATGAAAGGATGGACCATACAGAGACTAACCCACCGGGGATCCATCCCATAATCAGTCACTAAACTCAGACACTATTGCATAGGACAGCAAGTGTTTACTAAAGGGACCCTGATACAGCTGAGTCCCACAGAAGTGGATGCTCACAGTCATCCATAAGAGGAAGCACGGGGCCCACATTGGAGAAGCTAGAGATAGAACCCCAGGAGCTGAAGGGGTCTGCAACCCTAGAAGAGGAACAACAGATCTAATAAAAATAAAAAATAAATTAAAAAAAAAAAAGAAAAAAAAGAAAAAAGTGGAATCCTGGAATTCATAGATAAATGAATAGGACTTTAAATTATTTGTTGATCCTTAGGTTTGCATATATAGCCAGGAGTCACTATAGAAGTCACAGAATTAGAAAAGTCACCAAGGGAGGAAGGAACAAAGAAGGATGATTAGAGAGGAGGATAGAAAGGTGTCAGTGCATGCAAGAGGGAGTTATTGAGGTACTTGACTAATAAGAAGGAAAAGAAGGTAATCTAGTAGGAAGGGAATGGAGGAAAAGTAAATAGGATCAAGAATGGTTGCAAAAACCTTTATTATATAAACGTACTTAAATATACTTACTCATATTGCAAAAATGAGTATTTATTGACAGTAATTGGGTGGGGTGACATAGGAGTAATTATAGGTAGGAAAGGCCAGTAGAACAGATGAAAATACATTTTGTTTATGTGTAATATCCTCAGATTTAAAAATAATAACAAAAAGGAAATATACCTTTGCTGCATTTGTGCATGACTGAACTTTTATCATTACTTCATAGTTTATTTGGAAGTTGTAAGCATTGGCATTGGCATTGGCTTGCTGTTCCTTCATGCATTAAGGCCTTATGATTCATTTCTCTCCACTAAGGATATTGTGTAATAAGGATTGTTAGATTACAGATACTTTCAATAGACCATGAAGGATTGATTTGGACCAGGGGCATTGTATATCAACATAAACAGGGCAGTGGTTTCTAGAAATAAATAACCCAGTCCTATTTTTTGTTTTGCTTTGTTTTGTTTTGTTTGTTTGCATTACTATACTGGAATTATTCTGCAACCAGATTTTTTTTTAAATGTGTTTTTCAAAGAGTACAGTAACTCACGTAAAGGTTCACAGATTCTGTCAAAGAAAAAGATTTGTTATTAAAGAGCACCTAGCTAAAATAAAATCTTCTCCAGTGTCCTGCTGATGTTCTTTTCACTTATCTTGTTAGAACTACTGAACACTTTTTTTCCATGAAGCCAAACATTTAAATCTCAGCTTAAAAAAAAATCATGTCTACTTGATTATTTCCTTTCCTTGTTTGTAGTTAATTTTGTAATCTACAATCCATACTATTTTATTCTCTGCTAGTCATTTAGGAAACTCCAGGTTCTATTTGATATTTCCAGTCAGTTAAAAATATATGACCAGAAAGATACCTATATCCCTAGGTAGATCAGGTCACAAACCTGAATTCTCACATTAAGTACATCATTCCAGTAAGCACATGATGACTTACACACCAGAGTGACTCATGCCACTGATGTATATGAGGTGAGAACTATTCATGTCAGGATACCAGTGATTCTGCTGGTTAACAAAACACACACCACAGAAAGAGTCCTGCTTTGTTTAGAAATTCTGCTGGGTTACATGTGTGTAAATGAGTACTTTATTAACATTTGGAATCTACCTTTGGAGTCTAGCTTCAGTATGGAACTTTATGGTCAACAAATTAAAACTGTTTTATTTTCTGAAAGATATGAGCATAGTTTATTTCCAGTGGGTATAGGAGGGAGACTGATGTGGGGTTTGAAACAATTTATGTCTGTTAAATGTCTCCACCCTGAGAGAATCTCACATGACATTGAGAAATCCTCTTTAAGAAAAAAAAAAAAAAAAAAAAAAAAAAAAACATTATAAGTTATCACTGCCACAGTCATCCCTGGCATTATTATGCATTTTAATTTTATGATACTGGGAGTATCTGCTCAATAGTCACATTTCTTTCCTTTTAAACTCTAGCGAGTGTATCAGACTCTCTGTTCCACCTCATTCTACAATGGGGTAGACCTTCATGTATCTCATGTTACTTGAGAAGTTTCATCTATTAGGCCACTTTATTTTGTAATTAATGGGTTCTCATTTTAAAATATATGACATAGCTCTAGGTATTCAGAAATGCTGAAATAAATGAATTTGCTATAATGGTATTTCACTGTGCAGGAGAGTTTGGGGAATTTGTTTTTCTGTTTTAGTTAACATACCATTCATATCTCTTGATTCCATTTCTTTCATTTCAGTATTCCATTTTCTGTATGATTCTCTTAGATCACTTCTTCAACTTTTCTAGTCAATTTCTGAGACCTTTTCATTTTCCTCTGAGACATCGACTTCTCATCAGAGCAACTCATTCCATGAAGTCTCCAATTCTGCTTGTCTTCAGCCAATAGATTTCTATAAAGCTTCACATATGAAGATCCTGTGATTACATAGCTGTTGACATGGGCTCTCGTGTGTGTGTGTGTGTGTATGTGTGTGTGTGTGTGTGTGTTGTGTGTGTGTGTGTGTGTGTGTGTGTGTGTGTGTCTCACAAACAAATATTTGACAGAGTGAATGAGATGGGATACAGCAAAAGAGAAAAGCTATTTAAGAGCAGCATAGGGAGAGAGAGTTCAGTTTAGTCAGCTTTGCCAGTCACTTAGGAATCAGTGCAGAGCGTGCAATGCAAGGGAGTTGAGTTGCAGTTCAGAGAAGATCAGCAGACATAGTTCAAGCCAGAGAATAAGGAGTCAGAAGATGAGAACAACATGCCAGAGTTAATTTGAGACTAAGCAGAGTCATTCATTGAGAAGCTGAGAGAAGCCAGATTGAATCAGGTAGCTGGAGAAGAGTTTGAATTCGAACAGTGGAGTTGAATCAGTTAAACAGTTTTAGAAAGAACCCCAGAGGGTGAGCTGATTCAGCAGTATGCCTCTGAGACTATAATTCTATCAAGGTGACTCAGTGTTCAAATTATACAGAAAACATAAGCTATTTATCCATCATGTCTCTTTCATTTTAATTTTGTATTGGTTATATTTTTGTTTACATTTCAAATGTTATCCCCCTTCCTGGTTTCTTCTCTGAAAATTCCCCATCCTACCCCTTACGCTGCATCCACAGGGGTGCTTCTCCACCTATCGACCCACTGCTGCCCCACTGCCCTTGCATTCCACTATGCTGGAGCCTCAAGCCTTCACAGGAACAAGGGGCTCCCCTACCATTGATGCCAGACAAGGCCATCCTCTGCTACATATGTAGTTGGAGCCATGGATCCCTGCATATGTATTGGTTGGTGGTTTAATCCATTTTCTCTTTTAAGAACAAATTGAATTTCAGTGTTTTCTAAAATCTCTATTTATAACACCAGTAAGAATAGCTAAGATCAAAAAATCAGGTGACAGCAGATGCTGGCGTGGATGTGGAGAAAGGGGAACACTCCTCCACTGTTGGTGGGACTGCAAGCTTGTTCAACCACTCTGGAAATCAGTCTGGCGGTTCCTCAGAAAATTGGACATAGTACTACAGGAAGATCCTGTAATACCTCTACTGGGCATATATCCAGAGGAGTTTCCATCTGGTAATAAGGACACATGTTCCACTATGTTTATAGCAGCCTTATTCATAATAGCCAGAAGCTGGAAAGGACCCAGATGTCCCTCAACAGAGGAATGGATACAAAAAATTTGGTACATTTACACAATGGAGTACTACTCAGCTATTAGAAACAATGAATATATGAAATTCCTAGGCAAGTGGATAGATCTGGAGGGTGACAGTTACATTTTTATTTAAGGCTTTAATATATACATTTTTTTAAAAGATTTATTTTATTTATTATACGTAAGTACGCTGTAGCTGTCTTCAGACACTCCAGAAGAGGGAGCCAGATCCGATGGTTGTGAGCCACCATGTGGTTGCTGGGATTTGAACTTATCACCTTCGGAAGAGCAGTCGGGTGCTCTTACCTGCTGAGCCATCTCACCAGCCCCAATATATACATTTTAAGAAAAAAAGTATCTCTTGCTAGCGAACTCATATTGCAAGCAAATTCAAGTCTTACCTGTAACTTCTAGTCTGGTTAGTTTCCAGGTGTTTTAAGACTTAGTTCTTGTTACTGTTGCTCTGATTGAATCCATTAAATTTGCAAATGAGCCTTAAAACCCATTATGTTTGCCCCCAGAGTTTTCCATACCACCTTTACCTGGCACTATCCTGCATCATGGCCACGTTTCTCGTTTCTCTAGTATTTCTTTGTAAATCTTGTCTTTGTCTTAAAGCTTTTGCAGTTTTGCCTCTAGCCCAGGCAGATATTACTATTTAAGAATCTGCTCAAGCACTAGTCTTTTAATCTCCAAAGCACCTAGAACTGAACAGAAACAAGGAGAGATGACTTCTGGGTTATGTATGACTTCTTTTGTGGTCAAGTTGAGATCTGAGGGACTGGATCATGAGAGAGGCACTTTTCAAACTCCAAAACTAAATGTCTTTATCTCACTACTAAGAAAGCGACTATTAACAAATAGATGCTTCTCTCCTGCCAAAATACATTCCATCTAAGTAACAGAAGGTAATTAGCAAAGAATCTAATCAGCAGCATTGCTTTAGTGCCCGCCATTAAAAAGCCTTATTGTTATACCATTTTTCTTTTCTGTTTTATGAAGAACTCATTTATGTACCATTTCGATGCTATTGTAATTGTGAGTGAATTTTATGGGGGAGATTAAATTACTGGCCTCAGTTTTACAACACAAACATTACCTGCAGCCTTCTATAACCCAGGCATGGAAGAAAGTCGAAAGAAAAAAATTATGATAAAATCCTGATGCTGAAACTGAGCTCTGAAGTTCATGGTTTGATTGATCTAAGACACTACATTAAGATTTTCAGTAATCTCTATGAAAGGTCCTCTTCATGGATATGAATATTTCTTCCAGCCATTGGTAATAGTTATACATTAGAGAGGATGGCTACACTTTTAAAAATTGAGTATTTAAAAAACATAAAGTATCAATTTGTAAATATATAACAACCTGGTTGCTATCTCATATGGATAGCAGAGTTTCTAGACCCATTCCCACTCTTGTTAAAAAAAAAAAAAAAAAAGGCCTCAAGTGTTTCTCATTGCTGGAGGCAACTACAGTTATCTTTGCAAAGAAAGGTCAGTGCTGTAAGAGTAATACAACCCTCTAATAAATTATCTATTAGCCATTTTAATAAGCATATTAATCTCATGTGTGAATCATGTGTTTGAGGAACTTTTATTTCTTAAGCTACAAAACAGGGTTTTTTGTTGTTGTTGCTGTTGTTGTTTTTTTTTTTGTTGTTCTTTTTTTTTTTTAGAAACTTGTATCAAAGACTGCTAATTTCAGTCTGTAAGGAAAAGGTGAAAAAGGAGAAAACAATAAATGGTCAAACTCAGTCCTTTTCCTATAAACTATTATTTTAAATTACAATTTTAACTGTTGTGGACTAATCCAGTTTGACTATAGGGTTTTTTGCCTAGGGTCTCAAGGATGGGCAGTCAAGAAATACCACTGGACTATATCTATAGCCCCATCTTTTACCTGGGACTTGTAGGAATTTATAAGGCACCATTGAGTGAACAGTATTATATCTACTAATCTTCATTGCGTTGCCACCTTTAGTTTTTCCTTTATACATTTCCTCCATCAAGAAGAACGCATTTGTTACTTTAGACTAGAATAGTATAAATTCAAGTATTCAAACAGTTATTATCAAGGAATTGAGAATTTAAAATTTACTTGCACACTGCTTGAGAGTTGATAGATTCTCCTATTTGTTTATTCACTTAAATGTAGTTCACGAATACAATACCACTGACTGTCCAAAAGAATAAGTAGAAACGACTATCTTTCAGGTATCTTAGTCTTATTGCCTGAAATATATAATGGATATACAGTAAAGTCCATGAACAATTTTATCAGTTATTACAGAGCATGACATATAAGCATCGTGGTACACAAGCTATGTGTACAAAAGCATACATTAGGGAACGAAGAAAGATTGGAGAGAGTTTATGATGAATAAATGACAAAGATTTTTGGCAGAGTCAGGTGTGAAAGTAGATTGGGAAGCCATGCTTAAAAATAGGCCTTCTAATGGTTCTATTTAAAGAGTTCAGACATACCAAATTGTTCACAACACTTCAAAAGTTTTACAACAGGATGAAGCCTTTTCTTATTACCAAAGCGAGGACAATTAAAGCGATTTCATCACACAATGTGTTAGATTACTGAAATGTTAATGAACTCACCCACAAAGTAATTCAATATAATTGTAAAAGTAAGATGGCTCTTCCATCCATGTAAATAAGAAAAGGCTCTTTTCCATTGTACATACATGGATGCATCTGTATGCAAATATAGAAAACATATAGAGACATATATATGTATGTTTCATGACTAATAAAATGACTTACCTATTACATAAAATTTAAAAAAATACATTTAAAAGCTATAAGGCAGAGACAAATTTGTTAAAGCAAACAATCACATAGTTAAGATATTCTAAAATATCATTCTAAAATTCAAAAATATCATATGAACATCAAAAATAGAAGTACAAGGAGTAATTTGTGTTGGCAACTTTGGAATTAACCTAGAAGCTTAAATTCTAAAAACAGAAAATACAATATCTCATAACTCCATAATTTGAATGAAAATATAATCTAATTTAAAAGGCTTGGGTATCATTTTACTTATTTTTCTAAGCATTTACAAGTCTGACACCTATCAAGTAGAGAAGTAAGAATCAATCTTAAGCACATACATGGTGCCTATTACATCTAATATCTGATGGTTGCATTTGCAAGTTTGCCTACTTCAAATATATGTGTGATTGGCAGGGAGTGATCTGATTGTGTTGAAACTTGCATGAGCTTCATATGGAAGTGATGTATGGGAGTCTAATAACTTAGGGAATAGTCCACAAGTTATACTCAATAGTAACTTCTTCCAAGGAGACATTGCAGCTAAACAATGACTGATTGCTTGTGCCATGTGAGCTAAAAACAAAACAATCAAAACAAAAACAAAGCAAAAACAAAAAAAAATCCTGAAGTTAAAAATAAACAAATAAATAAATGCCATTTGAAGGACTGTCTACTTTTCTTTCTGTTGCTGTAACAAAACTTTGGACTAAGCATTTTAGGAAAAGTGTTCATTTAATTACACTTATGTAGATCATAGTCTATTCCTAGGTAGGAACTCAAGGAAAACCTTGAAATGTAAACTATGGGTGAATGCTCTTTGTTGGTTTACTTAGGATGATGTTTATCCAATCTTGTTATAACAGGCCTGCACAATTCATAATGGGTAGAGCATTCAAATCACCCCCCCACAGTCATTACCTGCCTCAGACCCTCTTAGGCCCCTCGTCTGCGTGGCACAAGTTCTCAGTAGCAAGTGTGCAAGGATTCGGCTAGTGACAAACAGACCACACAAGAGAGTATGGATATGAGTGTAATTTGTCAAATCGAGCATAAGGCTTTTTATACAGAAGAAAATGGGGAAGTTAGGTGAGACAACAGCAAGATACAAAGAGGTTACTAGAGGTTACTGGATTCTTACACAAGACAGAGGAACACAGTCACAGAAAGGACTGGCAGGAACTGGGTAATAAAACAACTGAGACAAAGACAGCTCTATCTAAGGTCAGCTATAGTTTTAGAAAGCAAGTGTGAGGTCTTAACACTCCCAGGGCAAGGGCATTCACACCCAAGTCATGGTTCTAATTAAGGAGTTCCATTCTAGCTAACCTTCTCATGAATAATGTAATACCACAGCCCAATCTACTTCCTAAACCATTGTAAATTCCTGTATATGGGAGTGACTCAGCTAGCTATAGTTCTAAGTATCTTAGTCTGGTTCCTTCTCAGGTCAAAACATCCTTATTCCTAGATAGTGGTGAATTCCTGTGTAGGGCAGTGACTCAGCTATTCATGCTCCAGGTTGGATCAAGGACTGCCTAGAATCTAACTTAGCTATATGTCAAAATATGAATCCTTAGGAGCACTTATAATGAAGCAATATTAAGGGAAAGCACACAGATCTATTTACCAACTAAAGCAAGGACATTGGATCATTCTTTATACAGGATGCCACGATTAAGTTAAGGAGACTAAGTTTCCATGAACTTTTTGCCTCGGGACCACGCCCAGACTTCCAGCCTGTCAGGAGGGTCATTACTGGAGTGGATGTAGCAATTACCCACAGACTA
The DNA here is from genome assembly GCA_902729485.2 of Mus minutoides. Classification (NCBI taxonomy): domain Eukaryota; kingdom Metazoa; phylum Chordata; class Mammalia; order Rodentia; family Muridae; genus Mus; species Mus minutoides. The sequence goes on from CACVCL010021274.1 coordinate 19,939, forward strand.
GTCTGTTCTAGCCACTTCATCAGTTAAGGGTTTTTCCTAGATGACTCTAGGATTTGTCAAGTTGATAAATAAAGCTAACCAGGACAAAGAAACAGAAGAAGTTCTAGAATCTGAGAAAATGCAAGTGAAATAATCAGAGGGACCAGACACAAAACCAGACCAAACCAAACCAGACTGAACCAAATGAAAGTAAACCAAACCAAACCAAACCAAACCATACCAAGCCAATCCAAGTAACCAACAACCAAAGAAACAAAACAAAACAAAACCACACCAGACCATACCAGACTAGACCAGACCAGACCAAAACAGACCAGACCAGACCAGACCACACCAGACTATATCAGACCAAATGCAACCTATCCCAAGCCAACCCAACCCAACGCAACCAAACCAAACCAAACAAAGCAAAACATAGCTGATCAAATAAAAATATGACTAGGAAAATATTGATTACATTAAAAAAAAAGGATGAGAAAAGAATAAAACCTTCAACGATCAAAATTGGATGTCAGAAATCAAGGCCAAATGGGTAGAAATTCAGAATGTATTGGTGAGGATTCTAGCTATGCTAGTGAGAAAAACTTTGATTCTGTGAAAATGTATTTACAAAACTGAAAAACAGAATGAAAAATGCAGAAATAAGGTAAAAATGTCTTCAGATATTACACACATGTTGGAAGAAAAATAAGGTAAAGTATCTCATTTAAGCAATTGGGACTAGGGGTTTCTCCAGATTAAAGCCAAACATCAAAATTCAGTGATCAAGAAATCCTAATGATGGAGAAATATAGATGCAAATACAAAGTGTTTGAGGTCCTGGATTCTATCTCTATGAAGTGATAGATGGTGACAATTTAATAAACAACAACAACAACAAAAAAATAAATAAACAATCAGGCTAGGGAAAATGAAAGTACCTGTGGCAAAATTTCACACACAGCTAGACATGAAGAAATGGTTCTTTGTATCAAAGCTGCAAAACAATGCAAATCAAAATTAGAGTGAAATAAAACAATATTCATTAGCAACCTGGGTCAATATAGTAAAATAATAGATCAGAAAGACTGAGGATAAGGGCAGTGTGGTCCATGAATTTGCTCAAATAAGAATTAATTTGTTGTTCTAGAGCAATCAACTATCATCATACACAATGGGACTTCAGTTCGTTTTCAACTTCTATTAAAGAATTTTATTGCCCACTGATAAAGGTAAAACATAAATATAGGTAATATGCTCAAATTTGAAAAAAATTAAAATATAGAAATGCATAATTAAAACAAAAAATATATATGAAAGCATGAAAGATATAAGCGGGACTAAAGATTAAAATCAAGATATAGAAATAGTCAGTGATTTAGGGAGATATTATGCCACTAAATCAATTATTACTGCAGCAACAATGGTGTAGGTGTACCTACGAAAAGAGAGTTAATATCAAAGTGGGTCAAAGTTGAACCTACTTCATTTGTCCACAAAACCCTTAAATACAAAGATGCATTGACTAAAAGCATAAAAGGAGAAAATGACATCAATAAAACAACAATCAAGAGAAATTGGTAAGATCCGGAAAAAACAAAAACAAAAACAAAAACAAACAACTATTAGGATAAAGGTGTGTATATATAATACAGGAGAACATAACATAATCTCAAACATTGCACAGAGGGTTACCATTATGTGAGATAAAAAAAACTAATAAAACTACTAAAAGAAATAAAACAAAAAGTTATAACTAACTTCATAGGGAGAATACTGCAGATATTCATCACAGTAAGAAATGAGCTGTAACCACATGGTAATTCTATTGGAAAAATGATAATTATGTGCCAAGTTGCATTAATATTGTTCCATTATCTCTGGAGTATTTGATAATTAACTTGTCACTATCCAATCGGTATTGGATATCACTTATATTGAAGGCATTTTTTTAGGAAAGGAATTTCAGCTTAAATCTAGTGGTAATTGGTCCTCTTCATGCTTGTAAGAGTTCATGTGCTTAGGGTTCATTTTGCCAGTATGCAAAAGAGGATTCCATTAAGGATGAAAATGTTTGACACTGGACTCCAGTGTTTCATGCCATTCTTTTCTGCAGTTGTAAACATGATACAAATATCCTGCATACAACACTGAAGATTCTGTACATTTCTTCATGTTTTACATAGTTCTTAGAAGAAATGGAAGGCCACACCGCTTTTCTAAGAAAGCAGGCAGTGGATTTAAGACATTTAAAACAAGACAAAGACCAGGAGATAAGTATAAGAGATGAGTGACCATGAAAGAGCATTGTGAAAACTGACAGCAATATAACATTGAATAAAACCTGTAAAAAACAAAACAAAACAGCAACAACTTAAAAAAAAAAAAAAAAACCAAGTGTTTCATTGTTCTTAAGTGGATATTTAATCTTACCAGAGAAAAAGTATCTAGAGCTTTTCAGATATAACCATAGACATTATATTTATAAAATAATAATAAATAATTATTGTTAATATGAGGGAATGTTATTGAAAAGTAGGGTATGTGTGAGTCCATTTAAATTTGAGTACATATAAAGATAATCTACTCAGTGAAATTGACAACTTTGTTTTAAGAAAAAACTCTCCACGAATTTTCAGAATCGTGATTCTCTTGACGCTAAGTGTGATACTCAGAACTAGGCAGGGGAGAGTGAAAGCATGCAAATGCATTTAATTGTGAAATATTTTTATCTTCATTTCATGTGGTGCCTGTCCTATGCTTTACATTCTGAACAAACGTTGTGTACATCGTTCTAGGTGAGTTACCTTAATAATTTGTAATTAAAACAATATATCTGGGTAGCAGGTAAAGCAGACCATAGGTAGGTAGAGTAGTAGTTGGGCAGATAAAATCTAAAGGGACAGAAGTAGCTATTATTAGCAGAATATTTCTAATACAGACAGATGTCCAGGGGACATTAGCAGGTAAGTTACATAGTCTGAAATCATTGTTGCTGGGATGGCAAGGCACTTCCTTTATGATTCTCCAAGATATAGATGGTGATAAAATTTTTGAGAAATAGCTTCATAGACTTACATTTTGTCATCCCTCTGAATCACCAAAACTGAGGAAAACTTATTATTTCAAATGTTGACTATTCCTTCATTCTAATGCTTGTGGTTCGGCCTCATTTGTACATAAATTGAAGAAAGAGGTCTCTTTCTTTTTTTTTTTTTTTCTTCAACTTTTATTAGATATTTTCTTCATTTACATTTCAAGTGTTATCCAGAAAGTTCCCTATACCCTCCCCCCTCCCGGCCCTGCTCCCCTACCCACCCGCTCCCACATCTTGGCCCTGGCGTTCCCCTGTACTGGGGCATATAAAGTCTGCATGNATTGTGGGATGGATCCCTGGCAGCTGCAGTCATTGGGTCCATCCTTTGGATTCAGCTTCACACATGATCTCTGTAACTCTTTCAATGTGTGCTTTGTTCTTAATTCTAGGAAGGGGTGATGTGTCCACATTTTGATCTTCCTTCTTCTTGAGTTTCATGTGTTTAGTAAATTGTATCTTGGGTAGTCTAGGTTTCTGGGTTAATATCCACATATCAGTGAGTACATGTTATGTGAGTTCTTTTGTGATTGGGTTACTTCACTCAGGATTATGGCCTCCAGATCCATCCATTTGCCTAGGAATTTCATATATTTATTGTTCTTAATAGCTGAGTAGTACTCCATTGTGTAAATATACCAATTTTTTTGTATCCATTCCTCTGATGAGGGACATCTGGGTTCTTTCCAGTTTCTGGCTATTCTGAATAAGGCTGCTATGAACATAGTGGAACATGTGTCCTTATTACCAGATGGAATATCTTCTGGATATATGCCCAGTAGAGGTATTGCAGGATCTTCTGGTAGTACTATGTCCAGTTTTCTGAGGAACCGCCAGACTGATTTCCAGAGTGGTTGAACCAGCTTGCATTCCCACCAACAATGGAGGAGTGTGGTCTCTTACTTTCAGAGCAATTAGGACAAGATGGGATGTTTTTAACTGCCTGCTAAAGATTTCTAAACAGAATGCAAATAGGGTGTACTGTATATTCATTACTATAATTTAGCAAGAGTGAGTTTAGTATGACAAACTCTCTTCTGCTCACCCCCCCCCCAAAAAAAAAGAAAAAAAACTATTCTGAGGGTCCAATCATGAAGGTGCATTCATTATAAAAAGCTTTAATTTCAATTTGACCCTTTTGTTTCTGGCTTAGGAAAGCATAGCACCACAGAATAGTGCATTTACTTATCCATAATGGTTTTCGTGGCTTTTAGAGTTACTAGATTGATGTGTGGGATTTGAATCATCCCCTACTAGACTAGACAGTCATGTTGTAAGGACTGAAGTCATTATGCTGAAGGTTATAACATACATGGAAATGCTTTGGTAAATGCTGAGGGCCAAACACATACAGATTATTGAAAGTAAAATTCATGTAAGGAAAAAAAATTACACTGTAGAAATCATATGTGAGATTGTTTTGTAGGAAATAACTGTGTTCTTCACACATAAATAAATGTATGTGTTTAAGTTTATGCTGAGTTTGCTGAGATAAACTGTTTTGATTAGGGGTACTACTGCTATTGTGAAACACTATGACCTAAAAACAAGTTGGGTAGGATTTATTCGACTTACTCTTCTACCCTGTCACAGAAGGAAGTTGAAAGGGAGTCAGTTGGGGAAGGAATTTGGAGGCAGGAGCTGATACAGAGGCTATGGAGTCATGTTGCTTACTGACTAGCTCTGTATAGCTTGCTCACCTTGCTTTCTTATAGAATTTATTACCATCAACTTAGGTATGGTACCACCCACACTGATCTGGGTGCAACCCCTTCAATCACTAATTAAGAAAATGTGTTACAGGCTTGCCTAAAGCCTGATCTTATGGAGGTACTTTCTATTCTTTTCTTTTCCTTTTTTTATAATAGTTATTTATCACATAAGTACACTGTAGCTGTCTTCTGACACACCAGAAGAGGGCATCAGATCTCATTACAGATGGTTGTGAGCCACTCTGTAGTTGCTGGGATTCGAACTAAGGACCTTTGGAAGATCAGTCAGTGCTCTTAACTGTTGAGCCATCTCTCCAGCCTGGCATTTTCTATTCTTTCTTTTTATTTTCTATAATTTTTTTTCTCTCTTATATTATATTCCTACCAAAGTTGCCCTCCCTTCCTACCCAGTAGCCACCCCGCACCTCCCTGTTTTCCATCTGCTCCTCCTTTGTTCTCTTTCAGAAAAGGGCAGACTGCTCAGAGTAATTAACCAAACATGGCATATCAAGGTACAATAATACTAAGTATCTCCCCTCATGTTAAGGACGGATGATGCAATCCAGTAAGAGGACACGGGTTCAAAAAGTGTGAAAAACATCAGAAACAACCCCAGCTCCTTCGCTTCTAGGAATCCTAAAAAATTTCAGACAACACAACTAGAATGTATATGGTTGTCAGTTCAGTCTCAGTGAGGCCCTGTGAGTGCAGGTTTATTGGGCTTTATTTATTCTGTGAGGTTTTCTATTGTGTACTTGATCAATCCTGCTCCGAAAACTCTTCCTCTCTTTCTTTTGCAGGATTATCCTAGTTCAGACTAATGTTTGCATATCGGTCTCTGCATCTGATTTTTTTTTAGTTCTTGGAAAGAGCTTCTCTGATGGTCATTATGCCTTGCTTCTTTCTATAGGTGTTGCACCATGCTATTAGGAAACTCTTTCTTTCTTTCTTTCTTTCTTTCTTTCTTTCTTTCTTTCTTTCTTTCTTTCTTTCTTTCTTTCTTTCTTTCTTTGTTAATTGGCCAGGCATGTTGGTTTTTATCCTAGGCCTCTGGGCCATCTTACCTCTGGTTTATGGTCATCCTGGCAGTGCCAGTGTGGCTTTCCTCTCACAGCATGGGTTTCAAGCTGAAACAATCACTGGTTTTCCACTCTGACAATTTCTGTGCCAAGTTTTATCCAAGCACACACTGCTCACATGACAAATTAATAACAGAAGTACTTTGGGCTGGGTTGGTGTCTAAATCCCTCCACAGGAGGGATTGCCTGGCTATAGGAGATGGTCATTTCAGACTCTGTATACATCATTAGTAGGAGTCTTAGTTGGGGTCACCCTAATAGATTACTGGAAGTTTCCCTTTTACCTTGCCCCTGAATTGCCTCCCTCCACCAAATTTCTGTTCCCCCCACCTCCAGTGTTCTCTTCATTCATTGTCCCCCTCCCAGGTCACTCTTGGTCCTCTCCCTATCTGCCCCCCAGTCTCTTCTATTTTTCATTCCCGTGGTAGAGGTATTTGCTTAATTGAGTTCTCTTTCTCTTAGATGATTTTAGCTTGTGTCAATTTGATGTAAAACTATCCAGCATGTAAACCATAAATAATTGCCCTAATTAATTTCCTTTTTAGAAACAAGAAACAAATGAAAAGGAGTAGATATGTGAGCAATGACCATTGTCTGGGAAAACTGGCTTGCTTAGAATGTATGAGGTTCCCCCACTTTCAATGCTTGACTTAGAAACAATGATCTTCCCACTAAACTGGAAATCTCTTTGCCTGATTCAGTTGGTTTTGTGTGGAAGTAGTTTCTTTGTTTTGGTTCCACTGCAAAACTGAGAAATGATGTCCGAAAAGAATCTGAGTGCTTCTGGCTCACCCAAAAGCTGACCCTTGTACATGACCACACCACATTCCTATCCCACCTTAATCTCAGGGCTATCTGCCTCTCTTCTTCTTAGGAGCCATTGCTCATTCCTCTTTCTTTGGCTGTCCTCCTCATTTAAATCCAGCTTCATTATGGAACCAAGTGCACCAGCCATTCCTTGAAATCTTCTAGATAGAACTATGAGCCTTGTGTATCTAAACTTATTTTTTTCATTGATCCCTGTTGGGAGCCCATCGAGGAAATTACCAGCATTAATAGAACATCTGGAAACAACTGAGTTGAGGAGTTTATTGAACCCTGTTCCCCGGAGTCCAGTTTATTACTGCTTTCTGAGAGCAAAAATAAAGGCCAAGGATGCCCTTAGTCCACACCAAAACTTCCGTTCCTGTTTCTCTCAGCACAGTGGCATTGACTTCCTCCAATTGCTGTGAATCACAATCACAGAAGGGTCTTGTAAAAGTACAAAATGATGCCATTAAAAGCCTAAGTATTTCTCTGCCTTTATATCAGTGCTATATAAAAAGTTTATTAGTATTAAGTACTGTCTCAAGTGTGGTTACTGTCACTAAATTTTTTTATTAGAATTAACCCCCCACTGGGATTTCCAAATAGCTTCCTAAAGTTTGGAGATAAGTAAACATTGTGAAAAGGTCAACAAATAGTGAACTTGGAAAGTAGAGAAAATGTATCCTGGCGAAATGGATATTTCAATTATAAGAAAGACATTTTATTTTCACATTAGTTCCATTCTCCCTTAAGCCTGTCTGACAAGGAAGCATATTGGGTGAGAGAATCCAATAGGGTGTTGATGGATACTTAGGATCTAGGCAGACGTAGTGTGACAGAGAGACAGGATGAGCCCTCATGAGCAAAAGCTCAAAGGTGATCATTTTTGTTTTCTGTTCAATGTGTACTCTATAATTAATGGTTATTAAATAATGCAGTGATTTTCAACCTTCCTAATGCTTTGATCCTTTAATATAGTTTCTAATGTTGTGATGACACTTCCAACCATATAATTATCTCATTAATACTCCATGACTGTAATTTTGCTACTCTCATGAATGGTAATGTACTTATCTGAGATGCAAAATATTTGATATGAGAATCTGAAGGAGGTCCCACACCCCAGATAGAGGACCGCTGAACTAGGTTGCAACAATAAATATTTCATGTGATTTCATGACTCTGTACTTTATGGTGCAGACAGAAGTGACTGCTATTACCTACAAATTTCATAACAACAGAAAATATTAAATATGTGAATGAGAGGAAAATTAAAAAGTCCATATTCAGAGATTGTTAAATGCTGGATGGGAAGAAAATATAAAGTAGCAACAAAGGAACTTCCTCCAGTAATATAGATATTCATTAAATAAATAAATTAAATAAATAATCAAATGAGCAAATCTGAAACCAAAATAAAGGTTACAAACTATTCCTGAGGGAACTAACACAAGTGAAGCACTTGAGGCACACCACTTTTTTTCTTCAATTGAAATACTAAGAATATTAGTAGATTTTTCAGAAGAACTGCAAAATAAAGTATTGATTAAGTTCAGACACAAGAAGAACAAAAACATCAACTTATACCACATTTAAGCCTACATTTCAAAGGGTCTGGCATTTTCTAAATAAGAGTTTAAAATTTAATAAGAATGAAAGACTTAAAAAGAAGCAGCTGAGTGTGAATGAATGAATGTAGCAAGATATTAGAGATAATCACAAAGACTATACTGAAGATAGAGATGTGAGAACTGGGTTGGTAGCTACGTAACTACCAACCCAGCTGAGATTTCTAGAGTTAAGCAAAACTGTCTTGTGGAACTAAAATGTAAAATTGCATGCTAAGATATTCCAAGTGTAAGAAAACACTTGAATATACAGATGAAAGGGATCCACTGGATAAACAGAAACTACTTGCACGCTGCAGGCCAATGACAAGGCTACTTCCTCAGTAAAGTCTCCCCTTAACCCTGAGTCTTTAGTTCTGCTACCAAATTCATTTTAATGGATAACTTAATTATTAAATTAAAATTATTTTTATTATGCTTCATCTATTAAATTCAACCAACTGATATTAAATGATCTCATTTCCTGATGTATCATCAGCTTCTAGGTAATAATTATACAAACTGCTTTCAGCAATGAATAATTTCAAAATATGGAAAAAATAACTATAAATGGCTTTAGCTAGTTCTGTAAAATATGACAGAAAAAAAGAGAATCTTTTATAGAATTATTGTATGAACCAATAATTTCACGAGACTGCCTGTGCCTGCTTGCGAAGAATCATCATAATTGAGTTTCTTGACTGTTGACATTTTTTCATAGAAGGTAAGGCTTCAGAAGACCATTGTATCCTCACTTGAATATCTACTAATCCATCTAAGTACTGGCACATAACTTTGACTTGACTCCACATGACATTTGTGTTTATAGTCTGAGAAAGCCTAAGGAAATGGGCTTCACATGCTCAGCCATTGGGAAATTGTCAAACATGGTAGGTACAGCTCTCTCAACAAGGCTGCTTGAGATTTACCCATGTTTTTGATGAGAAATTCTCACTCATATTCTGTAAATAAGTGCAATCAACTCGTTAGTTCCCACAGGTGAACTTTTGTGGGATCATAGTTTGGTTTATCATTGGTACCTTATGAGAAGGGAGGTAGATATTGCTTAGTTTCTTACAAAAGGATAATTCTTGAAGCACTAATAAATGGAGATGTGCATATAACTATTCATTATAAGGTGTGTAGATTTGAAACAATTCAGGTCAAAATGTTGAAACATGGCTTCTGTAGTTATTACCAAACCCTTCCATAGGTTTTACGTGTTGTGTGTGTGTTTCAGAATGTGTACATGTATAGGTATGAATAAACAGATATTTGCCATAGCATATTGAATGTTTTATAATACTTACATGCTTCTCTTTCAAACTTACCAAAAGTATTGTAGTGAGAATAAATAGGACTGTATTTGTGTTAATTTCAACACTTCATGCTCTTTCCAGAAGAGGGAGATGAGTTTAATGTATAAAGTTTATCTCTCACACTGGGCAGGATCTAGAAAAGCTACAGTTTTAAAGAGGAAAAGCTCTCAGCATGTTACACATTCCTCCTTTGTAAAATTTAGTATAATTAGGCAATGGGCAAGACAGAGCATGGCTAGTGTAGAGGAGACAGAAGTGTAGAAGATACACACATTGATTGGCTTTTGTCAAGGAAGTCAATAAACTTCAATTTAAAAAGGACAGTTAGATTCCATCATTATCTCTCTTTTCTATTTATTTTTATATATTTTATTTTTGCGTTTATAAAATGATTACAACATTTATCCCTTCCCTTTCATTCCTCTGGAAGCTCCCATATACATGCCCTGGCTCTCCTTCAAATTGATGGACTCCTTTTTGTTAACTGTGTGTATATATATATATATATATATATATATATATATATATATATATATATTCATGTATATGACTAAATGTAACCTATTTACTCTATATAATGATGATATTTGTGTGCATGTTTTCAGGGATGACCTTTAGGCACTGGAAAATCAATTGAAATTGCTAAGTTCTTTCAAGCGTCAGACAACTTCTTAAGTACCTTGGTTTCCTTCTTTGTCTATAATTCTTTATGTAGAGTTGAAGCCTTGTGTAAAAGAAGTGGTAAAAAAAATGTAAGAGCCAGAGGATCAGGTAGTTTTATGGGAATTTTCTCCTATTAACACCGAACCTACACTCATAAGGTTTCGCCGATATATCTTTTGAAACATGAGCTAAAACAAAGACAACATCAATAGACATAGCAAGCTGGGTGAAGAAAGTGCATGAGGACTCAACCGGACATCATTATTTTGTAAATACTGTGCTTTATGAGCAGATTCACTGCAATGAGTAAAATAGTGTATAAACATAAAAATCCCAGGAAAAATACATATTCAAATAGAAAATCACTCTTTGGGTGTTCATATCTCATGTGTACAGATGACTCCAGAAATAATGATTTCTATTTTAATCAAGGATTATTCATAATACAATGTGCTGAAAGTAAAAAAAAAAATTAATACCATAATTAACACAAGTTGATATGTTTAAAGGATATATTTTCTAAGATAATGGCAATCAGGTAGATGTTTAGATAATCTAATGGTTGTTCTTAAAATAAAGGGTATTTCCTATTATATAAATGAATAAAGTTAAGAGAAAAAAGGCCTTGGTACAACTGAAGTAATAAAGACAATATAATATATTTATATGCATTGGAAATAATAGCATTGTTGCTCTTCAAAAAATAATTCTTCACAAACTTTAAATTGTTTATTAAAGTACAACAAAATTAAAATGTCAAAAATAAAATTGTGTTGTAACATAATTTTCTTTTTTACTTTTTTCTAATATTACATATTAGAGTTAATTACTGTGTCAAATCATAGTAAATGTTTTTTAACAATTTTCAACCTCCAAACTTGCTAAATACTGTAACAAAAATTTCTGGTGAGGTACTGGTTCATATATCTCATTTAGAATATTTCAACAGGAAAATTTTATTATGATTGCTAGTGATTATTTCTGGGATGATTTCTTTTACTTATGTCTGATATTCCTGAATGTAAAAATTTGAGCTGGAAATACTTGGACAATGATCCTTACTTTTCCTATGTCATCTTGAGCTATAAAACTCATGACTTGGGAATGAATGAACACTTAGAAAAATCATAGGATGCTCTCTTCGAAGTTAGCCACTGTGAGAAAGTGCCTAATATGGCTTAGTTAAGGAAGTTGTGGTGCATAAGTTAGCAGTTGTTCTTCTTGATCCATGGTAAGGCATAATACCATGACAACAGGAATCTATGGCAGATGTTTTTCATATCATGGAATGATCAAACTAAACAGAGAGGCAGTAAGCAGCCTTGGGCAAAATATACCGAACACCATGCCTCAATGATCTACTTCCTGTAAATATTTGTCCCCTTTCATAATTCTCATAATTCTCTTGCCACCATTTTCATAATTCTCCAAAATAAGGCTATCAGTCCAGAGAACATGCGGAACAGTTGACCAAAGATGTCAACAGATGAGGAGGAGGAATTTTGATCTATACCATTACTGGGGAGAAGAGAAAGGCCCATGAATTAAAATTTTTGCTTTTGTGAGAATTTCCCTAGTGTTATATCACAATAAGCCTGGGATCCATCAAGGATACATTTGCAGGTGGTCTGTTAGCCAGATTATCTTAGTTAGGGTTTCTATTACTGTAAAGAGACATCATTACCTAGGCCACTCTTATAAAGAACAAAATTTAATTGGGGATGGCTTAGGAAGTTCTGAGGTTCAGGCCATTATCATCATGAGAGGAATCATGGCAGTGTTCATGCAGGCATGTTATTGGAAGATCTGAGAGTTCTATATCTTGTTCTGAATGCAACAGAAGACTATCTTCTAGGCACAAAGGAAGCGGCTCTCAAAGCCCATCACCACACTGACACATTTCCTCCTGCAAGGCCACACTTACTCCAACAAGGCCACACCTAATAGTGTCACTACCTGAGCCAAGCATATACAAACCACAACATACAATTCACTAACCTTCATAGGCTTGGTCAAATATATGAGTCTATGGGTGCCATAACTAGCCATAGCATCATGCAAATTAAATTTAGCCCAACTTTAAAAATCCTCATACTGTCTTACAGTCCCACCAGTACTTAAAAGTCTCTTCTGAGATTCACCCAATCACTTAAATGTAATCCCCTGTAAAATCAAAATAGAACAGCAGATCACTTACCTACAACATCACAGGATATAAGTTATTATTCCAAAATATCGTAATGAAGAAATTATGAACAAAAGCAAGACAAAAACCCAGCTGGGCACACTCCAAACTCAGCATCTGCATGTCTGGTGTAAAAGTACTCTTCTATTTTTTATTTATTTATTTATTTATTTATTTATTTGAGAATTTCTTCATTTACATTTCAAGTGTTATCCCATAAGTCCCCTATAACCTCCCCCTACCCTGCTCCCCTACCCACCCACTCCCACTATTTGGCCCTGGCATTCCCCTGTACTGGGGCATATAAACATTGTTAGACCAAGGGCCTATCCTCCCCAATAATGGCCAACTAGGCCATCTTCTAATACATATGCAGCTAGAGACATGAGCTCTGGGGGTTCTGATTAGTTCATATTGTTGTTCTGTCCATAGGGTTGCAGACCCCTACAGCTCTTGGGTACTCTCTCTAGCTCCTATATTGGGGACCCTGTGTTCTGCAATATAGATGACTGTGAGCATCCACTTATGTATTTGTCAGGGACTGTCAAAGCCTCACAGGAGACAGTTATATCAGGGTCCTTTCAGCAATATCCTGCTGGCATATGCAGTAGTGTCTGCATTTGCTGGCTGATTATGTGATGGACCACCCCGGTGGGGCACTCTCTGGATGGTCCATCCTTTCATTTTAGCTCCAATCTTTGTCTCTTCAACTCCTTCCATGTATATTTTAATCCCTATTTTAGGGAGGAATGAAATATCCACAGTTTGGTCTTTCTTGATTTTCTTGTGTTTTGGAAATTGTATCTTGGGTATTCTAGGTTTCTGCGCTAATATCTGCTTATCAGTGATTGCATATTAAGTGACTTCTTTTGTGATTGGGTTACCTCACTCAGGATGATATCCTCCAGATACATCCATTTGATCAAGAATTTCATAAATTCATTGTTTTTAATAGCTGAGTAGTACTCCATTGTGTAAATGTATCACATGTGCTGTATCCATTCCTCTGTTGAGGGACATCTGGGTTATTTCCAGCTTCTGGCTATTATAAATAAGGCTGCTATGAACATAGTGGACCATGTGTCCTTGTTACCAGTTGGAATATCTTCTGGGTACATGCCCAGTAGAGGTATTGCTGGATTTTTCAGTAGTACTATGACCATTTTTTGAGAAACCACCAGACTGATTTCCAGAGTGGTTGTACCAGCTTGCAATCCCACCAGCAATGAAGGAGAGTTCCTCTTTCTCCGCATCTTCACCAGCATCTGTTATCACCTGAATTTTTTATCTTAACCATTCTGACTGGTATGAGGTGGAATCTCAGGGTTGTTTTGATTTGCATTTCTCTGATGATTAAAGATTTTGAACATTTTTTAAGGTGCTTCTCAGCCCTCTGGCATTCTTCAGTTGAGAATTCTTTGTTTAGCTCTGTACCACATTTTTAAATGTGGTTATTGAATTTCTGGAGTTCAGCTTCTTGAGCTCTTTGTAAATATTGAATATTAGCCTCCTATCAGATTTAGGATTGGTAAAAATTTTTCCCAATCCGTTGGTGGCCTTTTTGTCTCATTAACAGTATCTTTTGCTTTACAGAAGCTTTGCAATTTTATAAGGTCCCATTTGTTGATTTGTGATCTTAAAGCACAGGCCATTGGTGTTCGGTTTAGGAATTTTACCCCTGTGCACACATCTTCAAGGGTTTTCCCCACTTTCTCCCCTATAAATTTCAGTGTCTCTGGTTTAATGTGGAGGTCTTTGATCCACTTAGACTTGAGCTTTGTACAAGGAGATAGGAATGGATCAATTTGCATTCCTCTACATGTTGACTGCCAGTTGTGCCAGCACCATTTATTGAAAATGCTATCTTTTTTCCACTGGATAGTTTTAGCTCCCTTGTCAAAGATAAGGTGACCAAAGGTATGTGGGTTCATTTCTGGGTCTTCAATTCTATACCTGTCTGTTGTTATACCAGTACCATTCAGTTTTTATCACAATTGCTCTGTAGTACAGCTTGAGGTCAGGCATGGTGATTCCACCAGGGTTTTTTTTTATTGTTGAGGATAGTTTTTGCTATCCTAGGTTTTTTTTTATTATTCCAGATGAACAGAAGTTCTGACAGAACTTCTGGTAGACCAACTCCCCCTGGAGATCCAGTGATCATAGCACTCTCTGAAGGCAAGCTCTTCTCTTGCAAGTCCGGTGTCTAGCAGACTAGAGCTCTGATCCACTTCTCTGAGTTCTAGGGTCAGAACTCTCACAGCCGGCTGCCTCTCTTCTGTAATCCCAAGGTGATCCCAAGGTCCTGTAATCCAGAGGTGATCCTAATGTCCTTGGGTGTGGAGAGCACACAAATGGCCCTAGCCTCCTCCGCTGGGCTCAGAGGGGAGATGGCAGGGGTGGTCCTGGCTGGAAGAGGTCCCAGCCTCTGGTTGGGCAGAGTTCTTCTGTTCCTGCTGCTGCTGCTGCTGGAACCAGACCCTCCGTGGTTCTCAAAGTAAACACTGAGCTCTCCTCACCTGTAACCCTGAGGTGATCCTAATGTCTTGAGGTGTGGAGAGCACACAAGCAGCCCTAGCCACCTCTTCTGGGCTCAGAGGGAAGATGGCAGGGGGGAGGGGGAGGCATGGCCCTGGCTGGAACAGACCCCAGCCTCCGGTTGGGTGGAGTTCATCTGTTCCTGCTGCTGCTGGCACTAGAGCCCCCTCAGTTCCCAAAGCCAATACTGTGCTCTGCTCTCCTGTAATCCCAAGGTGATCCTAATGTCCTGGGGTGTGGAGAGCACACAAACGGCCCTAGCCACCTCAGCTGGGCTCAGAGGGAAGATGGAGGGGGTGGTCCTGGCTGGAAGAGGTCCCAGCCTCCCGTTGGGTGCAGTTGCTCTGTTCCTGTTGCTGCTGAAACCAGACCCTCTGCAGTTCTCAAAGCCAACACTGTGCACCACTCACTTGTAACCCCAAGGTGATCCTAATGTCCTGGGATGTGGAGAGCGCACAAGGGACCCTAGCCACCTCCGCTGGGCTCTGAGGGAGGATCAAAAGTACTCTTCTTATCTCTAACACATTTTATGTGTTTTGAGAGCCACAAACTTCTTTTTCTTGGGCTGGTTTCACTCCCTGTAAGCAGCTTTCCTCAGCAGGTATCCCACAGCTCTGGCATGGCATATAAGGCAACTTCAACTTTTCAACTTCTTTTTTCAATGTCTGGGATCCACACATGATCTGGGCTCTTGTAATGTACCTGGGGCAGTTTTCCATTTCTACCCTCTGTATCATTCTAGGCTCTGGTTGACTCCACTCCATTGCTGCTAATATTCTTGGTGATCACCTATGGTACTGGCATCTCCATTTCTCTGGAATCTTTTGTTCCAACTAGGTTTCACCAATAATCTCTTACAGGCTATCTCCATGGTTCCAAGCTCTCTCCATGGTTCCAAGGACTATGACCTTTTCAGTCCTGTGTTGTCAACTGTAATTGAGCCTGCACTTTCACCATTGGCCTTTCCTGGCCTCTTATAGTGCAAAGGCTCAGCTGCTCTACATGACCCCTACATGCATTCAAAACCAGTACGACCTGGGTGATTCTTATACATTAACAAGTCCAGCTACAGCACAAGGCACAACCTTGGCTATTTCTGGAATACAACTTCTTTTGGCTCTCAGAAAATACTTCCCAGAAGATCTCACCTCAGTGTTGCTGGTCTCTGCCTAATCACTGCTAATTCTTAGCACCAGCTTATCAGCATCCATTGGCCCAGTAGTCTCCTTCTCTGCTTGACTATAAAGCCAGAGCCACATGGTTGAAGCTACCAAGTTCTGATATTTGCTGAAACTGGAACATGGACCCTTGTTTCTATTACATTATCACCAGCTTTCTATTTTCCAACTCCTTCACTGCCTAAGATTGACTGTCCTGAAACTTGCTCTATAAATTCAACATGATTTTCTTAACTACAGCATGACTTATATCTGTAAACCATTCTTTATGTTTAGTAATGCAGAAATGCTAGCTGTTATAAATCAATTTGATTCATTGCCCTTTGTTTGTTGGAGATTGTATTGGTATATAGTCTAGGCTGGCTTGGAGCCTGCCTCTGCCTCCTGAGTTTATAGTCATGTAACATTATGTTGCCCTTAACACCTCAAAAGTCATTATGCAAAAAAACCCCACAAGAACACAATGGATACACATGCATCACATAGGCATACCATGTTTGTATCATGGATAAACATGAACAAGGCTCAATTTCAATACCTTGTTCTCCAACCACACAAATAATCTAAAAAAATAAAATAAAAATATAAATCTTACTTAATTATAACTGTATTTGTATCTTTATCAGTTACTGGCCAAAGTAATTACCTAATTTTAAAAAATAATACATAATTACAACAACTGGTAAAAATAATTTCTCCTCATAAAAGTACAGAACCTTTCATCAGGCAGCAACTGTAAGATTAGTCTTTTATGTCACCTTCTTTTCTTTCACTCTTTTCTTAACATATCTTTTCTTGCCAAACAAGGTCAAATCATATTTATAATTTTATTAGGACTTACAGTTATCATTATAAATTTAATATACATGTATATATATATATATATATATATATATATATATATATATATATATATAAAGAATGATATGATGTAATGAGTGTGAGTACTTGAGGCATTATGGGAATGACTACATGTATCAGGACTAGATTATTGAGAGGCAAGTGAAATTTTCTGCAATGGTCCATATCTTTTGTTTCTTACTTTTTGGCTCTTACTGTTCCATCAAGCTTTGTAACCTGAAAATAGATATCTTACAGATGAAACTAGTGGGTGTCTTGTTCTCTTTAGAAAGTTGACATGGAGTTCAAAGAGAGAATAGAACACACCACAATGGATCACATTCACTATACTCAGTGGACCCACGTTTTCAAGAGGCCCAACTTCCTGTCAAACATATTTCAGTAGGAGTGTATTAAAGATGACCCACTAATAGGATTGTGTGTACTCTTGTTTGTTTACTTGAACCTCACCACTGTTCATGTTCTTCTCAGTAAACTCTTCTATCTTCCTCACACTGAGGTGTCTAATAAACACCCACAGTTAAATGTGTGAAATGAGTACCAGAGCTTTCTTAGTGGTACAGGAACTTGTCGCATGAGCTTGAATGTCTTGGTTTATTCTCCAGAACTCGTGTAAATGAAGAGAAGTAGAGACAGAAGAATTCTTCAGCAACCTATGTACCCTGAAGTACATGGGTTTCATGGCAGAAATAACAGGAAAACCTTTGCCTCAACAAGAAGAAAGGGGAAAGTAGACTACTGAAATTCACACTCAGACATCCACATGCATATTATGTATGAAATTATACACACACATGCACATACAAACACAAAAACACACTACACATAGAGTATTAATAATAAATAGTAACATATATAAACAGACACATGCAAACTATATGAGAGATAGAGAGAAATACAAACTCCAAGAATAATTCAACATTAGGATACTAATTATCATAATTAAGCAAAAGAATGGGTTCTATAAAAATGAATTATTAGACTAAAGTTCAATGTTTTTAAAATTCAGATCCAATTCCTAGGAGAAACTAATAGTACAATAATAATTATTTTCCTAAGATAATAAATATGTATGTTAAGAAAGGACATATTGAAACATAGGCATTATTAATAATAGTGAACACTAGATTAGAAGCAATCTCATTAATGCTATGAATCAGGATGAGAAAAGATAATACAATCACAGATATTGAACTGCATTCTAATTGTGCTCTTCCATAAAGCAATAGAAGGTAGCAAAATAAGAAATAATTTTTCAATGTAGAGAGTGTGATTTCTACTATCTGCAAATTACATGATTTTTCTTTTCTTTTACCTGAAAAATGCAAAATAACTGGAAAGTTCAGTACTAGCACTAGTAACAAAATTAGCATCAAATCAATAACTTTTCTATTTGCTATATTGACAACATTTATAACAGCGGTGACCAAAACAATTGGAGGCAGTCCCTGATATAAACCTTTTATAACCACAGATCAACACTTGAATCCACACTTTAAAGTGTGTGAGTCCGGGAAGAGAAAAAGAGGTAAAGTGATCCAGAGGTTTGGAAAAATGATGGCCAATGTGAAACTGAGGGAAGGCTGTGAGACAGAACCTGGAATAAATACTTCTTCCACAAAGATTTGGGCATGAGAACTCAAGGAACAAAACTTCACATCACAGTTTCCTAAAGTCTGAACCCCCAAGATTATAAAAGAGAAATGTTAGGGTTTTGAATGAACACTGTACAATAAATGATGAATGGAGGCATATTTGCACAATTCAGTTTGGTCTCAATTTAAACTGACTTTTCATGGAATTGAAAATTATACATAAAATAAGTAGTTGCATGAATATGTAAGATTGTGTGACTCTAGCAAAAGTAACAAACTGGAAGGGTGGGTAGATTATTTTCAAATGTCAATGTTTATTACTAGATTGAAGAATAAAAGTTTACAAATCTGTATCTTTATTTCTGAAGTATTTGAGCAAAAAAAAAAAAAAAGTATTTCAGCCTGCATTTAATCAGGATTTCCCCTTGGGGTAACTATGGAAAACCAAAAAATAGGGGAAGGTCACTATGGGTTTTCAGAGTAGGAAAGTCACTTCAAGAAAAGACTGCTAAAAATAAAGTAAATTGTGGTAACATGTGGAAGATTAGCCATAAAGGACTTAGGCCTTCCTCAGAATTACAGTTATCTCTGAAAAGCTGTTTGAACTGATGCTATAACTGGAAAGAAATTCTGACAAAACCTCAGAAAGGATTTTTATAGAGAGATTAACTGTATTGTATTATGAAGCTGATATATGTCCAGTGAGTATAGAAAAGATTAGAGATTTTAAGTTTTATTGAAAATGAGTTTTTCTAAATTTAACCTCAAGTTTGGTGAAAAGCATGTGGTTTGAAAAATGAGTATAAATCATTTGTTTTTAAGGTTACCATAAGGTGAAACTTAACATGTTATCTACTTCAACTCTTCTTTTGCTTACCTGAGTGACAAGAATGACAATCTTTTATTAGTTAACTCACAGAGCATCACTAGGATAATTAGCTGCATAAGTAGCAGAGAATTGCCTTATCTGGTTTCAATGGGAAGGGAGTCATTTGGTCCTGTGGAGTCTGAATGACTCACCTGAGGGGAATGCTAGGGCAGTGAGGCAGGAGTGAGTGGGTGGATGGGGAAGCACCCTCATAGAAGCAGGGCAGAAAGGGGAGGGGGTATGTGGTTTTTGGAGGGGATACTGGGAAAGGGAATAACATTTTAAATGTAAATAAATAAAATAACCACTTAAAAACATATATAAAAATAATATAACTGCACAGAATTTTGTATTTTTAACTGTATCCATTGCTTTTCTTTTTTGCTTTGATAGACTGACAAAAATAATTTAAACATGGAAGTGTTTATTTGGTTCAGGATTTAAAAGGATGCAGTCCACCATAATTGGGCAAGTTTGGCAACAAGAGTGTAATGAAAAACAGAGAGATAAATGTTAATATCTGATTCTTGTCTTCAATTTTTCTTTTTTGATTCAGACCCAGATGCCACCACAAAAAAATGATGACATGTGCAGTCTTTGTGGGTCTTTAAAAATGCAACAAAATGTACCCAGAAGTATGTCTTCTACATGATTCTAAATTGAGTCAAATTGACAAGATTAACTATAATGCATGATATCTAACATAAGAGGCTTGCAAGGAACTATACACCAGTCTAAATTAAGTTTACTGTAGCTTAGAAATGTGCATTCCTGCATCATAGAAACTCTCCTTCTTTTCATCTACTCTCTTTATCCTCACTTTCAGGGTTCATCACTACATTGCTAACGAGAAGAAAAAAGAGGGTAGTATGCTATTGCCTTGTGTTTTTAAACACTTTACAATGGGGAATACCAGGGCAGGGTGGTGGGAGTGGGTAGATAGGTATGGGAGCACCCTCATAGAAACAGGGGAGGCAGAATGGGATAGATTTCCGGAGGAAAAACCAGGAAAGGGGATATCACATTTAAAATGTAAATAAAAAAATAACCAATAAAAGAAAAGGAAAAAAAAATGCTTGAAAATTTAAGCACAGCAGACGTATTGTGCAAAGTGAGAATCTAGAAGATGGAGCATGGATCATTTAGTTGCTTTCCAGCATGACTAAACCTAACTTCACTTTGGTCTGGCACTTGACTTGCTAGCATAAAGTCTTCTAGTTAAATCACTGCAAAGACTTGTTCCCTATTAAGAAAACAAAGGCATTGGCCAGTCACAAATATTACTCCTTTTCCTTGATATGATTTACACTCTTTTCTCCCACATTGTTCCTATACAGTCTATGCTCTTCTTTAACCTTAGAGATGCGCTTTCATTTCTAGTCTTATAATTGTATGTATCCAGTGTCTCATCTTTGAATTTCTTTTCAAGGAATCAGAATATTATTGTGATTGCAGCTCATATTTAATGCATTAACAATTTTTCTTTTAGTTTCTTTGATGAGCAGTATTCTTATAAACTAAACATACATATGGACATACATACATATATACATAGATAGATAGATAGATAGATAGATAGATAGATAGATAGATACATACATACATACATACATACATACATACATACATACATACACATGCTTTGGTAAACCATAGACAACCAACATTTTGAATTACATTCATAAAAGGAGAACACCACACCAAGTCAAAGAAAATAGTTTCACTAAAATCATAGAAAATTTACCAGTTTCAGAGAAAGATATCCTTGCAGTACAAGAAATCGACTGATCACAAAATACACAGTACCAAATAAGATATCCCCACCACTAAGTACATTTTAAACAGAAAAAACCACTAGATCAATCGTTTAAAAGATACAAGAAAAAAAGATAAAGTCACTTATAAAGGTGGGTCCATGAGAATTAATCATTTATTTGATAGAAGCATTTAAAGCCAGAAAGGTTTAGAAAGATCCCAGATTATTATAACTAGAAAAACTATTTCAAGTAAATGAAGAATGAATTAAAAATTTCCACAAAAAATGAAGGAAAATATGAAAATCAGTATGGATTTTTTTCTTATATGATAGAAATATACCTAACATGTGACCCAACTGTACAATTCTAGGGCATGTGCAAAAAAAATATCTATTGTGTCACAAGGATAATTGCTCATCCATATGGATTGCTGCTGTATTTAAAATACTAGGAAGTAGGATCACTCTAGATATCCACCATAAGAATAACAGATAGTTAAAATGGAAATGTATAAAATGTGATTCTGTCCAGCTTTATAGGAAGTTGAATTTGTGAAACATGCAAGTAAATGAAAGGATGGAAATGAGAGAAATTTCCAGAATGATATAACTCATGCCCAGAAATACAAATAAGACATCTATTTACTTATATGTGACACTTGAATTTAAATATTTAGATTTGAATGATTCAAGAGAAATATTTATAAATGCAAAGGAACTGTAATATGTCCATATAAGAGTAAAGGAATGATCTTTATGAAGAGTGACAAAATAATAATCACACATAATATTATGAGGGAAAACAGAATAGTAAGTGGAAGACTTAAGGCAAGGTACCAGAGACATGAAGTAGCTGGGGAGGTATCTGACTATTTTATATGCTTCTTAAATTTTAAATTTGGATTCTCCTACATCACAGAATAATTCTACTCCCCCAAATCATGGGCTACTAAATAATTAACCCAGGTATGAATAGTCATTATTAAATTTTTGGTTATGAATGTCCCTATGATTTATTAAAATAATACAGGAAATTGACATTGCTCTTAGTTATTTATTAGTATGAACCCTCTTGTATATGATACCATATATCTTAAAAATAAGAACTGAGGCCATCAAGGTACTTCTGAGTATAAGTTTGTTTTGTTTTGTTATATTTTTGTAATTTGTTTGATTATTTGTTTTTGTTTTTGTTTTTTCAGTGATACACAACTTTTAAAGTGCTTAAAGATGATTTGAAATATTCTCATGGAGAAATCTCATCAATAGTTTTACCCAGATGTGAACCCTTCAAGGTTCAGTGCTGACCAATCTGGCAAAATAGGCTCCTTTTTGAAATAGTGGACTATATGATTTCTAAACTGGAGAGATGTGTTGTTGTGCCATAGTAGGGAACATATGACTGGTACCACTTAACTATGAACCCCTGACAGGGGAGGTTTTAGGCCATACTACAATTATTTTGCTAAAGGAAAGTATTATTAAACTTTCTTCTAAATATGTAATATTGTATCTAAAGGCTAGTAAAATTCTCAACTCTCATCAGAAAAGCTTTATTATGCAGTGAATAGCAGTAGATACATGTGTGTGTGTGTGTGTGTGTGTGTGTCTGTGTTCAAAATATAGACATTAAATGACTGTGAGTGATCTGTCAAAAATGAGAAATCTGTATCACACTTCTTCTCTATCATGCTCAGGGATCCTCAGGCTAGAGATCCAGAAAGACTACCGTGAAATAATGTCTTCTGAAGAGGACTGTCCTATTTACAAATTCATGCTTGCTATGGTTGCTGAAACAAGGTTTCCTCAGATTAAGCCAGTCAACCTTTTCTATGAAGAAGGGCTCAGTCTATAAGCACTCTATGATGATGAGCCATACACAGTATAGTTCAGTGGGAGAGGAAGTCAGATTTCTTCTATGGTGTGGCCATGGCAAGTTACCCATATTCCAGTGTTGGCTCTCCACACTGCTGTGATACAGGCAGCATTAATTGTACTTGGTGAGTTATTTGAAAGGGAGGGAATTAAGATGTAGAATTTATGTGTTTAGAAATGTGATATGGGATACGGAATGAAGGACAAGTTTGAGTATGGGAGTACAGCAGAATATATTTTCCGCATACTACATTTGCAAATACTGTTACTGAAGAGTGTGTTTGTGCGTGCACATGCATGTGTCCTGGGGGGGGGGGGGCTTATTTATGCAGTTTTCAACACTAGATATAATTGCAAAAATTGTTCTTAGATATTTTTACAATGACAAAATTAGGCAATAACTGATTACTTAAAATAAATTTGTTTTATTAAGTGATGCGAGGCTGTGTGAAAATACATACCTATTGGTATCTATATAAATATATAAGGAGTTAAAATAGACCTACATGCAAATTTTATAATAAAACCATTTTCTAATAGACAAAGCTTTTATATATTTTCAGTTGTATTTGTTGAATATCTACTACTTGAAGGCTCTGCATAGAGCATCACAATGCAAGTATAAACACTACTTGATAAACAAGGAACTGTGACAATCTGGGATTAAGTTCTCAGACACAAACAAGAAAATCAAGCATGCATACTAAGGCTGTTAAACTTGTTTACAAATAGTATTTTTCTTTTATATTTTTGCATTGTGTAATAAAGAATTTCTTCAGTTAGGTACAAAATTTTCCCTGATTTAGCCGCAGAAGAACACTCTATTGTACAAAGAAACTTCTCCACTCAACTTCTTTAGTTTTAATGATTCCATATTTTGAAAACTAATGGACAAGTTTAAAGAAAAAGGGGTTATTATACCAAAATTTAGTTCCCTGAAAGTTATTGTCAATCCTAGAGCTATATAAATGACTTTAGAAGAAACTGGTTGAGAATAAATGGAGGGGTTGCCAAGGATATTTAGAGTAGAGAACTTGTTTCTTGTAATAATGTCTCAAGATTCCTAAAACCATACTGTAATTCTACCCAAATTGCCATGACATAATTTAGATTTCCTCGACAAGATCAATTAGCCAGTTCTCTAAAATAGTCTTAGAACAAATAATAATTTCATATATATATATATATATATATATATATATATATATATATATATGGATATTAGCAAAAAAAAAAAAAATAGCTTGCAGAATACCCAAGATACAGTCCACAGAACTCAAAAGGCTCAGCAAGCTGAAATGCCCAAGTGAGGACTCCTCAGTCTCACTTGGGAGAGAAGAGAAAGCAAAGACTATCTGGAGGGAGGGAGGGACCTGGGAGGGAGAGTAGACAGGTGGAAAAGTAGTTGGTGGGTGAAAGGGAAACCTGATCTAGTACTGGGTGAGGGAAAAGTACTGAAGCCCTGAGGGCCAGCAGAAAGAATGTAAACAGGAACCTCAGGAAATAGGAGGTTGGGGAGACCCCTCAGAATGCACCAGAGACCTGGGAAGTGGCAGACTCCCAGGATTCAAAGGGAGGGACCTTAGATTAAACTCCTGACTGTAGGGAGAGGGAACTTATAGAACCTACCTCCAGCAGGAAGACAGGACATCAAGTGAGGGATGGGGTTGGTACCCCACAGTCACATCTCTGACCTATAATTTTTCCTGTCTGAAAGAATTACAGGGATGGAAATAGAACCTGAGAAAAAGAAGGTCCAGTTACAGGCCCAAAGTGGGATCCAGCTCAAGGGGAAGTCCCAAGGTCTGACACTATTACTGAGGCTATGGAGTGCTAACAAAAATGGACCTATCATGACTGCCCTCTGAAAGACCCAACAAGAAGCTGAAAGAGTCAGATGCAGATATTTTCACCCAAAAAATGGACAGAAGCAGCTGACCCCTGTTAATGAATTAGGAAAGGGTGAAAGAAGCTGAGGAGTATGGTGATCCTGTAGGAAGACCAGCAGTCTCAATTAATCTGGTTCCCCGAGATCTCTCAAACACTGGAGCACCAAACAAACAGCATATACCAGGTGATATGAGGCCCCTAACACACATATAGTAGAAAACTGTGGGGTATGTGTTCATTCAAAGATGATGCACCTAGCCCTGAAGATACTGGAGGCCCCAGGGTGTTTAGAGGTTAGGTGGGGTGGATGGTGGGGGCATCCACATGGAGAAATGTGGGGTGGGGAGGATGTATGCAATGAGGAGCAGATAAAGGGTAGATGGGGCGGGGTGGGGATAGGAATATGGAGTTCAAAAAATAAGTTAAAAATAACATTAAATAAAAAAGAAATGGAAATAAAGAAAATACCTAATTAAAAATGAAATAAAAAATAAAAAGCTACATTTCTGAAAGTAGGAAGTTGCAAGGTATTTAAAGAGTTTTAAATTGATGAAAGCTTCTTACTCAAAGTACATAATATCTGCATTATAATAACTTGAATTGTCTTCTTTCTTAAAATGTAGAGTCTACCTTTCTTAGTTATAAGTACAAATAAAATTAAACAAACCATTTTTTTCCTATCTGGTAAAGCCTTTACTCCTTTATATATGGAGTAAAGACATAGTTATTTGTTAGCCACTCCATTCTCAGTGTGTAGAGTCAAAAAGAAATATTTGATGTTAGCTATATATTCATGAAATACAAATCTGGCTCTACACCTGACTACATTTTTTTTTTAAATTCAGATTTTGGTCTTCTAAGCATCTGTATAGAAAACCATTGTTTTTTATTAGATGGTAAAGAATTCAAATTCTGTGGCAGTTTTCTGACCCCTAATGACTATAATGTTTATTATTCAAACATTGAGAAGTTGAGACAGTAAAACTAAAGTCATCTTTAACTAAACACCTACTCTGAGGCCAGCCTGGGCTACATGAGTTACAGGGATACTTTATTAAAAAAATTAATTAACTCTCCATATTTTATCCCCTTCCCCGATCCATCTTCCGACTGTTCCACATCCCATACATCCTTCCCAGACTCTCTCTCCATATGGATGCCCCCACCCCGACCCCACTTGACCTCTAAACTCCCTGGGGCTTCCAGTCTCTTGCAGGTTAGGTGTATCATCTCTGAATGAACACAGACCCAGCATTCCTCTGCTGTATGTGTGTTAAGGGTCTTATATCAGCTGGTGTATGCTGCCTGTTTGGTGGTCTAGTGTAAAAACAGGGAAAAAGCACATTGAAAATCATGGGAAAACAAGTCTGCCAAGCACTTAACCAAATGCTTTATGCCATGCTTACCCTGTAACAAACTATTTTGATTCTTGAAGGTTAACAGGTTAACAAGTGGGAATTGGTGGCCTTTAAATGAAAAGTTTTGTATATATATATATATATATATATATATATATATATATATACACACACACACACACACACACACACACACACACACACACACACACACACACACACACAACATTTGGACAGAGCAGAGGGAGAGGCATTGGGTTATTGCCTGCTATACTGTAACACATCACAAAGTTAGAAGCTTTAAACAAGGCATTTATTATTTCAATGACCCTTGTAGAAGGAGTATGTTTTCAGCTTTCATAAGTCTTTCGCTTGAGGATTCGCATGAACAATATTAGAGGCTCCCCTCTTAGAAATTAGTCACTACCAAGCACCTTCAGATTGCTCACATTCTCCTTTCCTAACAACTAGAGGATTAATGGATGTTTGCTTCTTCAAAGTATGCACTGGGAATGGGTGAGGGGAACACTTAGAGAGATGAAGAAAAAAAGGGATTCTGACATAATGGTTATTGCAGATTTACTTGTCACCATAAACCTGATGGTTAGCTATAAGATCTGTAGGCATGTTTTGCAACCTACTCAACAACATTAGACTTATCCTCTTACCCACCAACTCACCAGAAGTAGTGGGAGAGAAAAGTTATTAGAATGTAGGAGAAGTGGACCTGTTCAGCAATAGTTCTTTGAGGGTGGGCTCAATCTTCATTGACAGCAGTTCAGTCCCTTAGCAAACACCAAATATGATTCAGCAGCTACAGACCAGTTTTCTAGGTAGGCAGATACCAGGCACAAACCAGTAGTTTCAGTCAAATTCTCTAGGTAGGCAGACACCACACATGAACCAGCAGCTTCGTTCCAGTGCTCTGGCAGGCAGACACCATGCAGGAATCAGAAGCTTTAGTTCAATCCTAAAGAAATTGCAAGACTTGCCAACTGGCCTAAGGCTGCAGGTACCTCACAAGCAATTCTGGGACAAGTTTCTCTCAGAGCAGAGCTCAACAACAGTATGTAGGGTGAATCAATACATATGTGTCATTAATGAAAAGAATAGTGAGGTGGAGGTAACCAAACCAATGTTCAGTGTTCATCTCCCACTATCTCTGGGGACATATTTATTCTCTGTCATCATGTGTCCTTCCACTGCTTTGCTCTATCCAATATCCTTTCACCTGAATCTATTTCAGGAAAACATTCTTGCATATGTCTGCTTCAGCAAAACTTCCTTTCACCTGTGTGTCCCAGCAAAACACCATTTGACATGACTGACTTTCCACACAAGCCAGAAGTTTCCACTTCATGTTACACTTTTGCTCAAGTCCCGAGGGAAAGAGCATTAGATGACAGTGGAACTATCAAAAGAAGGAACTATTGGACTGTGCTTCAACTTTACACCTAATTAATGAGCTAATGTAAAGGCAAGCTAAAACAAATCCAAATTGAACTTGAGAAGAATATTTTGCCATCCAATAAGTATTATTAAATTATGTAGACAATATGAACTTAAAACTCCTAAATGAGATGCAAGAAGGAATTATATGTCAAAATCATGAGGGGATAATATCCAAAGTGTTAAAATTCTGGTAAAGTTGGAAAACAAACACAGCAGCCTCTAAAACCTCCGCAAATATTATTTAAGATGAACACAAAAATAGAGGAAGCTAGTTACCTTATCTGTACTCTATTAAGAGAAATTATGAAATAAAGATACAGATAAAATTGTAATGGGCCAGAGGGTGAGAAATGACATTTTAATCAGCAACACTGTGATTATGTATGATAGTTGTGTGCTCATCAGCAGAGAGAATGTAGGCCAGAAGACAGTGGAGGAAAATTTTCAAAGTCCTGGAATAAATAGAAGCATTGGGGTCTAGAATTCTGCAGGCAAGGAAAGTATGCTTCAAACTTGCACATGAAGTAAAGGCATAGTGAGACTCACCAAAAGTGGTGAGACTTTGTCCTGAATTACAATAAATGAAAAGCATTATTAATATTGAGGGAGATGCTATGAGAATTTAGTCATATGGTACAGTATAAATTGAGGAACATCAGAAAGAATGAATATGTTACTAAATGTGGAAGATATTTATCGATATCTAAACTTTATTTAGTGCTTATTGACTGTAAAAACAGATGCAATGGCTGCCCCTAGAAGCATTGCTGGTGGGGCTTCTGTGTCAGTAGGTGGCAGAGAGTTTTGTCTACTGTACTCAGTGTTCTGACCTATGAACCTCAGAATGATTAGCAGTGAAACAATCCCTGAAAAAAAATGCCCGATTAGCCCTGATTGTGGAGGTTGCAGGTGTTTGGGCTCCAAGGACATGATCATAAGAAAGCCTGTCCTGCCTCTTTTCTCTTGGAAGGTGGTGAAGACAGAGAGATTCCCTACCTTCCCTGTGGCAGTCAGGAGTGTTGGGAAACCCCAGCTACTTAAGGCTGCAGTCTGTCATGTGAGCATAGCTAAGGCTCAGCTCAAAACGGAACACTCTTTTTGTCCATCAGGGCTTTCCCTCCTCTCACTGGGTCTGGGATGTCTTGTGTGCAGCTGCACCAGGACACCCTGAGAGAGAATTTGGAATGAGGAAAGACACAGGAGAGCTTGCTCCGAGGGGTCATGGGAGCTGGAGAACCGTCCCTGTCCCTCACCTGCTTCAGCACTGAGGAGAGCAGGCCTGCACCTCATCTGGGTAGCAAGGTAGAACTGACCCTGAAAGCTGAGTAAGCGGGCGAACTGTCCCTGAGTATGTGTTCACGGAATAATTGACCCTGTGGTGGCATGGTCAAGTGAGAGATGTTTTCCCTAACTCTAGCCCCTTACCACCCATAGCAGGCAAGAAAGCTCATTTTAATTTATATACAATTTAATTATATATTATTTAATTAACTATATATAACCTATTTTACTTAATGATTGTGTGTTTATGTAATTAACAATAATACATAATCCCTTATGTATAAAATATATGGATATATGCATATATACATGTAACAATAGTTAATAAAAAGAGAGGTAATACATTTGAAAGAGCACAAGGAGAAGTATGTAGAAATTTTTGGAAGGTGGAGATGATATGATTATATAGTCTCAAAAATAAAAGTATTAACCATAATAATGTGTTCCATTTCAAATTTGTTGACATTTGAGATTAAGGCATAACACAATTGTATTACATAACTTCTTTGAAATGATTGCGAAGAGGTGGCCAAGAGCTGATGTAATGTTGTAAAATGATTGATTGTGGTAGTTTAATTGGAAACTATAAATCTAGAATAAAAAGCATCTTATACTTAACACATAAACCTAACATGTTATATCTTTTCCTTTTTATGTCCCCTTTCTCAAAGTTGCTAATCATTTGATGCCTGGTATTAAAATTTATGACAGGTAATATCAAATAGAGATGATATTTTATAACAGTTAGAGCTTCTAATATGTCATCATATACACAATAGCTACTTAATGAATGGTAGTTAATACACTGATGAAATCATTTACCTAGGTATTGTCATGCTGAACAAACACTATATGTACATGTTCTTATTCTCTGCATTTTAGAACGGTATTAGAATGGTTTTGGATTTTGAGTTGTCAATATTAAAAATGCATTTTACATCAGGTAGCTCTCCAAACCTAGAATCAAAGTGTGGCTAATGATTTACCCAATTTCCTATTTTCATACATTCAAGTCACATCAAGTTTCAGACTCATTCAGCAAGTGCACTTGTTGAAATTCTACCTCTGAGCTCTTCAGTGTCAAATGAAACAAAGGGTCTCAATGAGAGAAGATGCACCTAACCCACTTGAGGCCCCAGGAAGTGGGGAGGCCTGGTAGGTGAGGATAGAGAGTGGGGACATGCTCTTGGAGATAGGGGCAGGGAGGAGGTATGGTATAGGGTGTGGGGGGAGGAGGTCAGGGGAATAAAGTCTGGACTATAAAAGAGTAAAGAGTTGCAGACCCCTTCAGCTCCTGGGGTTCTATCTCTAGCTTCTCCAATGTGGGCCCTAGAAGAGGAACAACAATATAAACTAACCAGAACCCCCAGAACTCGTGTCTCTAGCTCCTTATGTAGCACAGTCGGCCATCATTGGGAGGAGAGTCCTCTTGGTACTGCAATCTTTATATGCCCCAATACAGGAAAACGCCAGGGACAAGAAGTGGGAGTGGGTGGGCAGGGGAGCAAAGAGAGGGGGAGGGGACTTTCAGGATAGCATTTGAAATGTAAATTAAGAAAATATCCAATAAAAAATTGAAAAAAAAGATTAAAGAATAAAATAAATAAATAAATAATAAAACACAAAGATAGGACTGAGTGAGGAAGACTTCTTAAAGATTTGTTTCAAAATAGTGGACTGCAACAGGGGTTTCAGTTGTTTCTTCTTCATAAAATCAATCTAACTATCCTTTATGATAAAATTCTTGCTTTTCTGTTACTTTTTGTCCTAGTTAAACCTTTATAGCACTTCATTCTCCTGTTCTCATATAAATTATTGTTTCTGTATATTCTTTTTCCTTCCAATGTATTTTCAAGGTTTCATCCCCAAGCCGTCTGTGCATGCTATTCAACTGTCTCACCGGAAGTGGGAAATACAACTGCCCCTAGAGTTGTTATGGTATTGTGGAAAACTGTCAATGAATAGATACCCAATTCCTAAATATCTGATAGTAAAATATTTTCTCCCATTCTGTGAGTTAGGTTGTCATTTACTTGGTGATGTCTTTTGAACCACAAATTTGAATTTTAAGAAAATGCCTTGGGCTGTTTCTTTTCCTGATTTCATATGATTTGGTGTTCTACCAGGGAAAATTTGCCAAATTCAAGTTTACAAAATTTATTTGTCTAGATAGAATATTTATATTTCTCTTTCTTTCTTTCTTTCTTTCTTTCTTTCTTTCTTTCTTTTTTTTTTTTTTTTTTTTTTTTTTTGGTTTTTTGAGACAGGGTTTCTCTGTGTAGCCCTGGTTGTCCTGGAACTCACTCTGCAGACCAGGCTGGCCTCGAACTCATAAATCTGCCTGCCTCTGCCTCCCAAGTGCTGGGATTAAAGGCATGCATCACCATACCCAGCTTGAGTATTTATATTTCTTATCTATTTTGAGGATATTTAAAAACATTTTGAGGCAATGTTTCAACTTGACTATTCTGCATATGGTGACATCTGTTAAAAAGATATATTTGCTATTTACAAGATTTAGTATCCTATAAAATACTTTCAGTGTACATGCACCTAATTCTGTGTGAAATTTTACAAAGACACTGGGAATATCTGTTCTCAGTCCAGGGCTCTATTGTTCAACTACCAGCAGGTTTTGAAATAGTGAACCCCCAAGTCTCTATTGTTATNGCATATGGTGACATCTGTTAAAAAGATATATTTGCTATTTACAAGATTTAGTATCCTATAAAATACTTTCAGTGTACATGCACCTAATTCTGTGTGAAATTTTACAAAGACACTGGGAATATCTGTTCTCAGTCCAGGGCTCTATTGTTCAACTACCAGCAGGTTTTGAAATAGTGAACCCCCAAGTCTCTATTGTTATTCTAACTCCAGTAATTTTGCCCTGTGTGGATTCTTTCCAAATGCACTGGCATAGTGATATGTACTTGAAATTCCAAGAAGAAGAAATATGAGGCAAATGGATCATCTATTAAAACCCATGTGAAGACAACCTTTCTCCAACATAAGTTCTTCCTAAAGAAACAATTAATATATTTACTCAATTTCATTTTGATGTTCATGTAAGAATATAGAAAAAGATTCATTTCATATACTGATTCCACCTTGTAAACATCTTGCTTAATATATAAATTAAGCTTAAATGTGTTTAATAATGAGATTCCTCTAACATTTCTATAATAAAGAACAAACCATGTACAACTAGGAATAGTTTCATGTCTTACCTTTTAATGCATATGTTACTGTTTAGTTATCTTATCTAACAGATATTATATATTTGATATTGATTCTCATATATAAGATGTTCTTTCTTTTATATTAATTTTCTTACTTCTTGCTCTTACATAATTGTTCTAGCTGTAACCTGAGTATAAGTGGCAAGATTGTTTGCCTACATTGTTTTTAACTCTAGGAAGAAATTACAAATATTGGCTGAAGGTCTGCTGCAAATGCCTCTGGGAATATAGGGAAATTCCTTTCTTTTCCTTTCGTGCTGCATATTTATATCATAAACCCAGACATTATTGCATAAGCCAACAAGATTTTGGTGACAGGACCCTGATAGAACTGTCTCTTGTGAGGCTATGCCAGTGCCTGGCAAATACAGAAGTGGATGCTCACAGTCAGCTATGAGATGGAGCACAAGGCCCCCAATAGAGGAGCTAGAGAAAGTACCCAAGGAGCTAAAGGGGTCTGCAACCCTATAGGAGAAACAAAAATATGAACTAACCAGTACCCCCAGGGCTCATGTCTCTAGCTGCATATGTAGCAGAAGATGGCCTAGTCAGCCATCATTGGGAGGAGAGGCCCTTGGTCTTGGAAAGATTATATGACCCAATACAGGGGAATGTCAAGACCAGAAAGCAGAAGTGGGTGGTTTGTGGAGCAGGGTAGGGGGAAGGTATAGGGCACTTTCGGGAGAGCATTTGAAATGTAAATGAAAAAAATAACTAATAAAATAAAATAATAAAAGGATTTAAAAAACTGATTAACTTTTTAAAAAAGGAACGCTGGGTGCTTCTTACTATTGAGATTTTTTTCTTTTAATACAGCCTATTGAACTAATTTGTTTTTAGATAGTAAAGGGTCACTTGCTTCTGGTGTCCCTGGTGCTCCTGGTGATGTTTTACCTGCTACTGCACATATTTGTGTGGCATAATAGATACTAATTTGCTCTCTTTATGTGATGCCTTTGTGTAGTTGAGATACCAGGTTGAAGTTGACATCAGGAGAGTCCAGTGATACATTTCTTCCTCCACACTTTGGAAGAGTTTAGTAACACTGATGCTATTTCCTCTTCCAATGCCTGGAGGAATGTAGGAGAAAAAACTTGTACCTATGATACAAGTTTGCCTTTCATTAGCATGATT
Organism: Mus minutoides; assembly: GCA_902729485.2. NCBI lineage: Eukaryota > Metazoa > Chordata > Mammalia > Rodentia > Muridae > Mus > Mus minutoides. The sequence goes on from CACVCL010021274.1 coordinate 53,409, forward strand.
TCCCGACCCCACCCCCCAAAAAAATCATGGGAAAATTTCTAACAAACAGCAACAATTTTCATTTTGATGTGATGTTCATCAGATTTATAGAAATCAAAGTAATTCATTTTATTTTTCTTACGTCTGAGCTTGAACTTTTGTTTAATTTTTCTTGCTTCTGCTCCAAAATTTCATTTCTCATATTTATGAGAACATACAAGGAATTTCTATACACTATCTCTGAATACATAATAAAGGCATTCATATTCTAACGTATTTCATGGATTTTAAGATTATGTTGCTTCCATTTCAGTGAGATTCTGTTAAACTTCTATGTTACAGTGTTGCAAATCTTAAATTATGCTTGGTTAAATGAAATATTTGCTATTCACAGATGATGGTATGAACACACTTCACATTTACTGAAGCTTTATTAATAGTCCTTTATGATTGCCATATATATATATATATATATATATGTATATATATATATATATATATATATATATATATATATATATATATATATACACACACACACACACATACATATACATACACATATATCTATATCTTCAGGTGAGATTTATTTATTTTATTATGTTCTATACATAACACTAATAAATTTAAATCATCAAAGAGGATCTACAATTGAGACCTCCCAACAGGCACTTGTATCCACTCCATGTTCCCCAGCTCTGCAAGTTTATTTTGGGTAGTGTTCTCTATTTGGTATATACCTACTTCTGTTTTCTTCTCCTGCTTTGAACTGGATAATGGGTGTTTAATCAGTTTTTAGACAAGCACTGCACTCAGCTTTAGCGATTTAAGTAAATGGCTCTCAACAGTTTTCTTTGGTTGCTTTATTGTATTTATGGAAGGTTTACTAAGCCGGATGGGAGACTCGACAAAGTAGAACAAACATAAGTGCAATACATTCTAGTTGGCTCACAGCACATTTTTCTCCACATGTCACAAGAAGTAGAAAATGTGTTAGTTATCATTTATAAAATGAGTGAAACCAGATCCTGTAAACAGTAAGAGAAGAGAAGGCCAGGGGACTTTGACAATCAAAGGAAAATGATCCCAATGTGTAAAATATCTATAGAAAGAAGGCAAAAATGCTGCACTGTGTGGAACTTGCATATTTCAGTGAAGGGGCTCTGTATATTATTTTATTGACACCATGGGTTCCTCAATAATGGTCACAGATTCACATATTAGTGAGTGTGTGTGTGTGTGTGTGTGTGTGTGTGACTTCTTCCAACTCCCTCTACCTCCAATTGATTTGGATTTTTCTAAGAAAATATTTTCAAAAAGTACAAAGTTTAACCAAGCTACTGGGGCTTTACCTTGCTTATTTCCTGAACAACACCCTTTTAACTTTAGCCCCCTCTTTTTCAGAGACATCTTTAATACCCTTTATGATTCATGTCATATCCTTTGCTGGGTATGTGGCAACAAATATGTTCTCTGGTACCATTAAGTTCATATTTTTTATTTTTGATATTATAATGTAATTATATCATGTCTACATCTTTCCTGTCACCAAAGAATTACACAGACCACTCTTTGCTCTCTTTCACATTCATGGCCTCTTGTTTTCACTGTTAACAGCTACATCTGCATGAGGAAGGACATTTGTAATTTTCAGGGCAGGAGTCATAGCTCTATGTAGCTATAAGTGAACAATTAAAATGGAGCCAGGTGAATGAATATTAGAATTTTATCTTTATTTTCATTATTTTAAATATTACAGGTCACAAGTGCCCAGAGTACTGTAGAAGGAAGCAAACCTCACTGGATATGCCATAATCTACACTTTGGGTCCTATCCTGAATTGCATGGCAGCTTAACATTCAGCTAAGTTTTATTGTCTATAGAATACAGCAATTCTGAACCTGTAGTTTGCCAGTCTTTTGGAAAAAACTCTACTTACAGAAAGAATATGTGATTCAGGACAGTAGAACAGCTACAGTTAAAATTATCAAAAAAAAATAATTTTTTGGTTGTGGCTTAGCAACCATAACTGTATTAAAGTGTTGTAACCTTAGAAAGATGGAGAACCATTGATATGAAGTATAAAGAAAGACAAGGGGTACACCTCAGCAATCTATTGCTGCTTCAAGGAAAATTTTGCACCTTTTAAATTTATTTTGTGATTGATACATTTCATTTATTGTAATACTTACTGAAATTATTATGAACAGACAACACTGAATTAGAAGGCCCAATGTTCTATAGTTTCCTACTCTCCAGTGACATGAGTATTGGGATTCATTCATCCTTCTATCATCTACCAATCCATTAATCTATGCCCAAAATCTTATTTAAAATCTGTTTCTCAGTAAGTTGGTGGTAAACACCTTAATGAATGGGTAAAATGAACAGTACCATTAGGGTTAGTATAGATGATATGTCCCATCTTATAATTTTCCGAAGCTTTTAAAAGGAAGTGTAATATGACATATACTCAGAAAGAGGTCTTCCTACTTAATTATATTTTCAACATATATATATATATATATATATATATATATATATATATATATATATATATATATATATATGTGTGTGTGTGTGTGTGTGTGTGTGTGTGTGTGTGTCCACATGTGTGTGTAATTGTGTAATTGGTCTAAAAGCAGGAGTTCCTAGCAGCAGAATTATTGATTGCAGAGATAAAACAACTTGAATTATAGCTATTTAAAATGCCCAGGGTTAGACTATGAATAACAATAATTTATAAATAACTTCATGGTTAAAAAAATCTGCTGTTAAGGTTTATATTATGCTTTGCTTTAGAACAACTGTTTAAAAAATTCAATATCTTTTGTAAGAAGGAAAAAGAAACTTGGATGGCTTGCAGGGGCTTCCTGGTATCTGCTGTTATTTTAATCAATTAATTTGAGAACAGTAGGTAATACTAAGCTATACAAATTGCTCACATGCGTATTACTGAAATAATGTACTAGCTGTGCATGGACTAAATATACATTTCTGGGAATTATGTCTATAAGAATTCAGCTATCCAGAAACCACTATAGAAATATGACATTTTATCTTTTATTTAAAGTGACATTGCAATTTCTGTTTGCTTAGATCAGTGAAATATAGACTCAAATTACATTAGGATGAGGTAAGGAGAGCTTGTCTTGGTGATCCCACTTAGCATTTGTTAGGGGGCAGGACAGAGTTCAGGAACTGGGATCAGACATTGACATGAAATGAATGGTTTTCTTATCACATTAATCACTCAAATAATGTTTGTTTATGTCAGAGAATTTTTAAAAGCTCTTTCAAATTCAAATTTATAAAAGGAATGCCGAGGCATTGAGAAGTTGTCAACTGAAAATAAATTATATAGATATAGATGTAGATATAGATGATCTTCCTATAATTTCTGTTCATAACTTAGGAGTCCACTCACACACAATGCTTTGAATTTTGTGTTGGGAGTCTGTGATGCAGAATGTCTGGATAGGCTATGAGGGAATGGAAGGGAAAAAGAAAAATGGGGAAAAGGAGGGGTAGGGTAAGGGGATGATTTTAAAATAACATATCTGAAAATGTGCTGTTTTCATTTTTACTTAATATGATAATGCAACAAAAGCTTATAGTGATGGAAATATTCATTCAGCTGAACTGTCAATTCCAAACACTGGGGCCACTGAAGAGCACATGTGTAACTGTACTGTCATGGAGGAATTTCTTCTCTGGGAGTGAAAGAGTGACTAAGGAAGTTTACATTAGATTCGGTTCCTTTTTGGAAGATGGAGAGCACATCTTAACTTGGCTTCTGATGTGCTCCAAGCTGTGAGCTCGTTGAGGACTCTGCCTCTGTGTTAATTACTGAACACTATATCTCTAGTGCTTTCTTATTACTTCATTAGTAATGTATGCTGAATGACCACCCTTGTGTAAATGTGCCCTGCAAGTGCTGGTGTAGCTTCCTGCGAAGCAGAATACACACAAGAACTTTTCGTTGTATGTGAAGACTTTGATGGGGATGCTATTCTGTGCCTGTGCTTGGGTAGGTCAGAGGTTAACTTTGGGTATCATTTCTCAGATTCATCTACCTTGGTGTTTTAGGTTTCTCACAGAAACCTAGTGCTTGCCCTTGAGGCCTGCCTGACTGCTCAGAGAGCCTCAGCATTCATCTAGTCTCCATCTCCAAAGCACTGAGAATAGAAAACCACCTGCTACCACGCCTCACCTTAACCATGATTTATGGTGATCAAAGCCTGGTCCTCAGGTTTGCACAGTAAGGGCTCTACCCATTGAACTGTATCCCCAGCTGAAAACTTTCTTTTTGTGAAAAATCTTGTCAAAATTATACTACACAGCAAATCATGAAATTCTTTCTCTTTGAGTTAAAATTCTGTTGTTGCATGTCACTCAATAAGAGAATAAAAGAACATGAGCTGAAGAAAGAGTGTGGGGGTGGGGGTGGGGTGGAGGTCACTGGAGGAATTATAGAAAGGAAAAGGCAGGGGAACATGAAGTAAATACTGTACCCATGTGCAAAATTTGCAAAAGAAAATATGCTGAACAACAAATATGAAAATTATAACTTCTTCAATGCCCTTCCTTCTTCTTTTATTATACATTATCAGGCTGATGTTCTCCTTCGAGCTTTACCTTCCATGATCCTGATTTAGACAGAACTCACCCCGCAGTGCAGTAGCTATTCATTCACAACATTATCCCCTTTAGGTCCCTGCATCTTAACTGTAATAACATTAATAAATATTTTTAGAATGCTGTGAGATAGGCCCATAAAAAGCTTCATTGATTTTTTTTTCAGACTATATCACATTATAGCTAACTTACTGGAGTATCAGCAAAGGAATAAGGAAAATAGAATTTGTAATGCAATTTAACATTAGGATATAATACATTATTCTCAAATCATTGACCTTAACCATTAATTAACTGAGTACACATAGACCATTATTTGTTTTGAAGGAAGCTATAATTAACTGTACACAAATTACTATTATTAAATACTAGACAGTCTGTAACACTACAATTATTAAATATGAACAGACATGCAATTTACAGCACTTTCTCAGCAATCTCCTAAATACTGATAATGTTCATCCATATATTCATAATTTCTCATTGTCCTGCTGATCATATAACTATGAAAAGGGATTGGCTGTGGTCACTTGAGCTGGTGTTAAGTACATTGTTTCACTGTTCATAGATTTACCTGTTATACTATTCTAATGGATTTTTATTCCAGCGCATGTCACTGGACTAAGCCCTGCCTTGCATATTGAAACTTTTCTGTGAATATTCTACTTGACATCCTTTCTTCTCATAAAACAAGGGCAAGGACTCTGTCCATTAGGCTTTGATTTTCAAGTGCAAAACACACTTGCAGAAATCTCCAGAGTTGCCTAGAAAGTATTGCAACTTGCAAATTGAAATGGTAAACAATGAGTATATCGTCCCATGATTGAATGTGAATAGGCAGTATAGAAGATTGAAAAACAATTGTAACTGATGAACATTTGCATGAACATAGTTTATGTTTATTGTTTGTTAGTGGACATGAAGCATACTTGGTATTTCTGTAAGGAAACTACACAAGGCTTACTACTCAAATTTCATTAAACACATTTTCGTCACTAATGTTGTGGCCTGTTAATATGACCATCTTTTCTGTTAAACAACAAAAAAAAAGTGTTCTGAATTTAGTGTCTGTCTTAGAGGGTTTGTGTTAAATCATGCATCCACAGCTATTCTGAGGCAATGCACTGAGTGACTGGAAATGACGCTCAGCTCTGGCTAGCTTCCTTCTCTGAGCATTTACTACCCTCACCCTGTATAAATTAAATATAAAATACACATTTAGATACTACACAAACTGACAATTGCAAGTTATAGATAAAAATTCTGACCATCTAGCCAAGTAGAAATCAATTTTTCTTTAAAGATGAGATCATGCTTGCGATCTCTCAGCTTTGAGACTCGTATGTCGTAATATATGCCATGCACATTCCCTATTTATGTTAAATCTTAAAAATTCAATATTCAGAAAGTCATGAGTTTATTAAATTCCTTCTAAATGCCCAATTTTGTGGCAATGTTTTCCTTCTAGAAAAATAATTGTTGAGAGATGGATGGTTGAAATGTCTGTGTTATCATTCATTATACCATAGTTCTTGGGGAAACTCCTTTTCTTCATGCTTGTGCTTCTGTTTCCTCTTATGTGAAATGGAGGTAGGAAGTCGTGTGCCTAGTCGCTTTCGCGAAGAGTAATGAAACAATGGTATCTCAAAAATTCTTGACAGAGTAAATGGCTCATCATGAGAAGTCATCAAATGGAAGTCTCCTCCACTCATGAGTTACAGAGAAATCAATACCTCATGTAAGCCATGGCTTCCGGATGAGAGAATATACTGTCTTCAGATTCAAAATCAAAGAAGAGTAGGAGAAACTCAAGAGCTACAGGGACAGAGAAATACAAAACATTCTCACTACAAAGTGAAGGGAGAGGTGGAAGGGAGAGGGTATCTCTCTTTCAGTAATTAAAAAGAAATCATTCTAAAACAGATTTGATGGCTCCCTGGAGGGGGGGTATGTAAAAATGGATGAGTTTGGGAGAGGTAAAAACATCAGTAAGGGCTGGAGTCTAACAGGAAAAACTGATCCTTTGTTTTGGTCTTCTGTTATAATTTTAAAATCACTTTTATCTGTTAATAAAAAACCTATTTTTGTCTTCCAAGTGAAGAAAACATCTACTTCTCTTGAGGGTTAATATTAGGGAAGAACTTGGCAAATATTCATTCACATCTAAATTCATTAAGACACACAGAAAGAAAGCCAATAAAAGCCAGGCGAGGTTTCATGCTGACAGCACACTTCTCCTGATCCTTCCTGATTGGACCTTGTCTCCAGTCTTCCCTCAGGACAGCCCTTCCTAATGACATTAGAAAAGCCATCACATCTCAAATCTCAGTTTCATCTTCTGTTTGAGAAGCCAATTACAATTCAAACTCTAAGAATCCCTTCCATTTCTCGTACACTTTTAGGACAAGCCTGACTTTTTTATTGCAAGAAACTCTCGGGTATCTAGTGAGGTGTGAAAGGAAACCATTAGAAACTGGAGCACAGGAGAGAAGGTGGGATCATTAGATGAACAGGCACAATGGGGAACACTTAATAAGAATTGCCATGAGTCAGAAAACTGGATTGTAAAACCATGGAACTACTTCCAAATGAATGGAAATAAATTTAAAACTATGTTATGATGTTCTTTGGCACTGTGAGCAAAGCAGGGTTCTTATTTGTTTTGTGGTAACCACCAACCCGTATTACAGCCTTCTTAAATAAAGGCCATGCTTCTTAATACTAGGGGACTGTTGGTTTGCCTGTGAGAAGCTTTCTTCATGTAGATCAAACAATTTAGCAGATTTAACCTATTTGGCTTCTGAAGAATGAATTAGAAGTTCTCTGAGGGAGAGATATATTTACCTCTTCCTGCTGTTTCTAAAACCTTTTGAAATAGAAAGAAAATCCTTTCAATGCTCATCCAGCAATGATAGGTATTTATTTATTCCAACAGATAAAAAGATTAAAATTTTATGTACTATTTAAATATCTCATATATCTTTTATGTGCTTTATTTGTCTTGTAAGACAAATTGCAGTTTTCCTACTATGTGGAATACATAGCATTAAGTGAGAGAAAAATGGTAAAATTCGATGAATCATCAGGAATGTCATGAAGGTTTCAAGGTCAACATACAGCTTTGCAAGAGATAAACTTTGAGACCAGGTCATTTGTGTTTGTTTGTATGTTTCATTTTTAAATTTCAAGTTTGACAGTTTTTAGTGCATCTGATTCAGTCAAGCCCCTCCTAATTATTGCTTCGTTCTTAGAAATAGTACCGTTGGGTTTTTTTTGTTGTTTTTTGTTTGTTTGTTTGTTTGTTTGTGGGTGTTTTTGTTTTTGTTTTTGTTTTTGTTTTTCAAGACAGGGTTTCTCTGTGTAGCCCTGGCTGTCCTGGAACTCACTCTGTAGACCAGACTGGCCTCGAACTCAGAAATCTGCCTGCCTCTGCCTCCTGAGTGCTGAGATTAAAGGTGTGCACCACCATGCCAGGCATCCATTGGCTTTCAATACCTCAATTTCAAAGGGAACATGAGGATAAAATAATAACCCATATGCATATTCATTGTCATTTGCATATTTATTTGTTGCTTCAGTTACCAACCTTGTAACCTGTTAGGTTATCATGACTTAACTTTATATTTGCCACGACAAAGGCACATTCCCTATTCCTTTTGCACCTTTTTAATCCTACAGTATGAAATAGACTCAACAACCAAAAAGCTAAAGAAGGAAGTTTATTTTATTTATTCTCATATACTTAAGCTGAATGGAGGAGCTTAAGCTAATATGTTAGTTGATCTCCCTACAATTAATCAAGACTACAAGTTCCTTTTAGTCACTAAAGGGCTTCACAACAGTGCCATCATTACATTATTTGTTCACTGGCACATCTTGTGTTTAGTAAATGAGCAGAGAAAGGAGATTAGGGAAAAGAAGTGCCCATTTATGTCCAAACACAATCACAGACATGGCATGAGATACCCCTAATAAAATTCTATAGTGTAGGATAGTGAAACAACATGAACATGTGAGGAAACTGGAATTGTAGTACCCAGGGACGACATAGACAAGTACACAATAGGCAAGGTGGACTTCTCAAATCCAATGTCAGCAGCCAAACACAGAAATAAAGCCAGTATAGATCATACAGTTTCAAAAAGTGTTCAAGAAAATGGCAGCCTCATCACTGCCTTCTCAATAATACAGTAAGATAAACCACACAGCAGAGCTGAGACATAAAAATGGAAAATGGAAACACTACACATAGATTACCAAGAGCTTACTACAAAGGGTGTCATTTTTCTATGCTACATGTCCACTGAAAGGTAGTTTTTGGTAGAAAGAAAAGTTCTAGAATTAGTCTGAAGAGGAAATGATGAAAGGATGCATTTAGAGACAAATTTAAGAAAAAAAACCCTGACATTAGTCAGCTACTTTGAACATAGTGGAAATTATATGTAACAGGATATGAAAATGCACAGAGGGGGGAAAAAACCCAAAAACAAAAAAAAAAAACAAAAAAAACCCTAAAACATGATTTGGGAAATGAGCTGGTTCCTGCAAGAGATGCTCACAAATTTAACGTCTTTGCTGTGGTAGTGTCCTACAGAGAAAGGAAACCGACCCTACCTAAGAGTAAGGCACAATTACAGATGAAGAGGTGATTTGGTCTTGGACTGAAATTCAGCTCGTGTTGTATTTGTGAATATAAAGTACAAATATCATGCAGACCTAGAGAGGGATTTTTGAGCCAATATGAGTACTGGATACCATTTACGGACATATGAGTTAATGCTTTTATTAATATGCTGGGCCAAATAACCTGAAGTGTGTATGTATACATATATATCACGCAAAGTATGGATACTATCAATAGTTAGTCCTATTGGGTTTCCTTATAGACACTGTGGCATTGCAACACAGTGCCTAAGCTACTTCGTCCTGTGTCATATGGCCTCTAGTCTTCTTTTTATCACTCCTTTTGCACTTTGGGGTCATAAATAAATAAAGAAATAAATAAACAATGATTACTTGGTTGTTGATCTGATGGCTAACCTGGCTATGAAATGACTGATGGGGCTGGGCTTGGTGGCACACATCTTTAATCCCAGCACTTGGGAAGCAGAGACAGGAGGATTTCTGAGTTTGAGGCCAGCCTGGTCTACAAAGTGAGTTCCAGGTCAGCCAGGGTTATACAGAGAAACCCTGTCTCGAAAAACAAACAAAAACAAAAACAAAACAAAACAAAAACTAAAAACAAACAAACAAACAAACGAACAAACAAACAAAAGAAATGACTGATGGGAAAGCAGTAATCATGGGTCAATGTGCAGGACAAATTCATATGTTGAGTAAGGCACAGAAAGCTATTTGTGATGATATTCAGACAATGACTGATCTTTAGGTTATACATTGCTTAGTTTGGAAATTTCAACTTAATGGATATAAAAAGTGCTCATATTGTCCGTTTTGAAACATGGAAAGTAAATGGGAGTAAATCAAGAAAACTGTGTGTGGGCATACTGTATGCCCTCCGTTGGTCAGTGAAATGCAGCAGAAACTGGCGGGATTGCATCTAATATTGAGACTCAAATTGTCTTTGCATTGGTGTGAACTTCAAAAAGAAATTCTATCTCTTTATTCTTAATTTTACTATGCAGTTATTCAGACTAGTAATGGCACTTATTATATAATATTGTTAAGACAAATCATATAAAACTTGTGTTGTCAAGCCTGCCAGATTTATGTTTGTATAGTATGCACATTTTACTTTTGAACCTGTAATCGTTTGCTTAAAGCTAAAAGTTCTTTTCTTGCTTGTAAATCAGTTGGAATGTGTTCTAGGTTATTGATTCTCCAGTGTGCCTCCTGGAGCATCGTTTCTAATAAAAATTTAATTCAGGTTAAATGTGGAACTATATTTTCTTATATCTTCACTGTAAAAATTAAAAGATATAGCTGAAATTAATTATGTATCTTATTTAATTTAATATATTGTAAATTATGAACTACCTTATTGTTTTGATTGTTTTTAGATTATTGACTCTGAAAATAGTTTTTTTGTTTGTTTTGTTTTTCGAGACAGGGTTTCTCTGTGTAGCCCTGGCTGTACTGGAACTCACTTTGTAGACCAGGCTGGCCTCGAACTCAGAAATCTGCCTGCCTCTGCCTCCTGAGTGCTGGGATTAAAGGCGTGTACCACCACGCCCTGCGACTCTGAAAATATTTTAAAAGCAATATGACAGATGTTATTCAAGTGATTGCAACGAAGGAGGTATGACCTCAACTCTAAGCATAGCAAAGGTGATAGGGTTATAGTGTCAATAATTAGACTGAAGAGGATTGGACAGAAAAGTATTGAAAGGAGACCACCATGGTAAATAAATTGTTATTAAAAGGTATCAACAAAATTTTTGCTAAAGAGTTGTCAACAAACAGTCTATTGAGTATAAAAGTTTAGTTTGATCACACATTAAATGCACTTTGATATAAAGGGTAGGGCAATTCTTGCTGAACTAAGTTAGCAAAATAGTGGTTCTCTCTCTCTCTCTCTCTCTCTCTCTCTCTCTCTCTCTCTCTCTCTCTTTGTTCTAAATTGGATTTGGAAGCCTACAATGAGGGCTTGGCCTCATTAGAGACTACTCATCAGAGGTTGTTTGAAGACTTGTCAAAGAGCATCTTGCTAGTATGTTTACTGATTTCACAATATAAATATGTTTGAAATTCTGGGTATAT
>CACVCL010021277.1:0-64684 GCA_902729485.2 Mus minutoides
TCCTCCTCCTCCTCCTCCTCCTCCTCCTCCTCCTCCTCCTCCTCCTCCTCCTCCTCCTCCTCCTCCTCCTTCTCTTCTTTCTGTTCTTGATGCTGCTGCTGATGGTTCCTGATTGCTGTTGTTTAAGTTGTCAGGTAGTTGTATACAAAGAGATGAGAAGAAGAAATTAGATACCCCGGTGGTGAAGATCAAACTTGCCCCAAGGAACTCAACACACCTAATCAGCAGGATGTAGTCTAATGATATCATCCCCCTCATCCCCTATAATATTCTTACTCTCCTACCTAGTGTTGGAGGTATGCTAGGGCGAAATAGGGTGATAGAAAAGGTTATATAAACTAACCCATAAAGTAGCCAAAAGTAATAATCACATCTAGTACTCACCAGTTTTCCATCTATATATACTATAATATAGAATAAATATTAATACAAGTAGATAGCTGAATTACATGAAAACCGTCTTTTTAGATTTATTCTGAAGCTGGGAGCAGTTTTGTCAGTGTATGCTATGGTAGCAAATAGACTCTCAGTGACAATGGCTTAACACATACAACATGACTTCTCATCTATGCAAGTGCAGCGGACATCTGGTCAACCTCCACAGATGCTTTCTTGCAAATGTTGACTCAGAGTCTTCAGCTTCCAGAACTTTGTAACTCTGCTGTGTCAAACTGTAGGCTTTCCAGCTGCCATTGCAGGAAGTGAATGCTGCACTTTGCTTTCTAATTGCTTTGCTCTCGACATGATACACTTCTTCTTACAGCCCTTTGGCAAAGACAGCCCAGCCAAGTGCCAGGGAAGCATGGAAGACAAGAGCAAATGCCTCTGCCATGTAGGCAGAGCAAGCTGACTAGGATCCAGCAGCTAATATTTGTATTTAGTTTCAATTTTGTCTGTCTATTTTTTTGAAAATAGAAGTAACCTGCTTTTAATTAATTCACTAAAATTTTTAAGTACATATGTAACTCAGGTTTCATGTACCCAGGTGAGTATTCTACCACTAACATGTATCCTTAACCCCTTAACAATGGGGGGGGGGGAAGCCAGTAAATTATTCTAAAGAATTTTTATCTAAAGATCAGAAAATGTTTCTTATCTTCCAGTGACAAGACTGTGCTGGAGAAGTTGTGGTACTCAGTCTTCCAGTCACAGAATCTCCCAAGGGAATGTAAACATGGCTGAAATTCATCATAAAGTTCTCAGCATCTCAGGGGACTCATATTCCTGAAGTGGCCAGTGATGGCTGATAAAAGAGGATGCACATTTCCTGCTTCAGGCAATATAGCGACTCATGGATAATGTAGCAAAGGAAGACCTTTGTATGACTTTTGGGTGTTATAGAGGAGCTACTGGCTCAGGTTAGACACTTACATCAATGTCCTTGTTGCATTAAGGTGTTGTTACAGCAGGGTTTACTGACCACAGCATAGTAGCTCCTAATTTGCCTTGGAAAGTCCTGGGTCTCTAAGGCCTTTTACCTGGGACCACTTCCACGCAGATCTATTGTCCTTTGCTATGGGGAAAACTGTTATAAGGGGCTGGAGAAGAAACTCCAGTTTAGGCCCTTGCTTCTACTGTTGTATTAAGCAATTAAAAGCTTGATTTGCACATTAATTTTGAATTGTTTTAATGTTTTTTTCCCTGCCACATGGCAGCTTAATTAACAATGTAAACATTTCTACATAGGTATAATCACATAAATTCTATTTTAATATTTTTGATACTTCATGTATTTGCTAACTATTTGTTTTGTATATTAGTAGAATCTCTTGATGATTTAGGAAAGGTTTTTTATATATTAATGAATCTTATTACATTACTTATAATCTATGTTGCATTATTAGTCAATTTATTATTTGTCTCTGATTTAAATTATTCTAAAATTTTCTATGTATCAAATTTAAAACATTATAATTTAATCTACCATTTTCTGTACTATTGCTGATTTTATTTTCTTGCTTGAGTTAAATTTGGAAGAAGTTATTTTTCCACTGTGGGATTATGAAGTTATTGCCTCTGTATTTCTTTTTGATTTGTCTTTTACAGCTAAATCTTTGTGTTACCTTGGATTTGCTGTGTTGTAAGGGGTAAGATAATTCAATTGCAGTTCTCCTTACTGGTACTTAAATTCCTAGATAATCTGTGAATATGTTATTTCTTTGTCATATAAATGCTATCTTTCTCACATACTAAGTTCCATGTGCACTTACTTCCTGATAGTTCATGGGTCTGTTTCATTGTGCTCTTGTACATTTGTATTTGTTACAGCTTAAATGTTTCAGTAACTTATTAAACACTTCACTTACATATAATATTCTTCAGTTCTGAGTTTTTTCTCTTTCCATGTGTTCTTTATGAATTGAAAAATTAACAGCAAGACTTAATTTCTTTTTACCACAAATTTATAACATCTTTTCATGTATAATGTTTTCCTCTTAATTGGTTAGTTGCATTAGAAATGGTTTATTTTTATGATTATGAGGTCTATTAATAAAACTCTATAATAGTCAATTTAGATCTGACAGACAAGTGCCCCAGACAAGCTGGTTTGGATTCCCAGGCCTGCTAGATAAATGGTTACTAATGTAAAGATTAAAGATAACTCAGGAGAGTCTAGATTGTGTCAAGTTGACATAAAACTAGTCAACACACACATTTCATTTCAGAAAGAGAATTTTGGTGCTTTATAAATATATTTTATATGCATAACATATGTATATGCACATACATTTGGATAAAGATAGTCTTTTTGTTAATAGAAAGATGAATATAAGTGGCATAAATCTGGTATATTTTTCATGATCTCTCTCATTTGTAGATTCTAAGAAAGTTCAATTCAGAAGTGTGGTATAGAATTGTCACTATAAGAGGTTGGATGGGGGCCTGGGGATTATGGTCAGAGATTGGTCATCTTGTTGAAAGTTAGAGCTGGATTTTAGAGATAAATTGTGATATTTTGAAGCAGAGGAAGGTGACTAAAGTTAATACAGTTGTATTATATGTTTCAACACAAGTAGAAGAAATATCTCTGAATGTCTACACCACAAAGACTTGACAAATAGAGAGGATGGGCATGCTAAATACTATAATCTGATCAAGGAGCTGTGTATATATGGATCTACATATCATATGACACTCCATAAATATGCACAATATGCACCAAACAAACAAAATCAAATTGATGAGCAAAAGACATTTTGTTCCGTGGAGGGAGACTGTTTTCTCATTTGATTCTCCATGTTCCTTTTGATAGAATAGTTATTAAGATCTTACAAATGTAGAATCTATTACTCATAGATGTTTAAAGATATTTAAATCAATCTTTAAATCAAGGCTCTCCAACTCTACAATCCAGCAGCAAGAGGTAAACATATTTATATGGAAAAGCTTTGGGGACTGGGTTAAAAACACATGCTCTTTTAACTTCAATTTACTTTTTAGCCTTCTACATTAAGCGATAAACTAAAAGTTTATGTGCAGCATATTTTCATGAGAGATATGTTATTTACTTTTAGATTTCGAGACTGTCTTAAGGGAAAGGACACATGAAGGAGAAGGTCAAAGTCAGTCAGCACAAGTTTGCTTGTTTTCTTTTTCCTTTGGTTTCACTTGTACACCTGTCACATCTGTGTTACTGCTTTTTTCTCTCTACCTAGAGAATAACCAGCGTGGAGCTTGGGCCATCCTGGAAAATTGTCTTGGGAATCTAGCCTTGCTCTCCTTTCCTTTCTCCTTTCCTTTCCTTTCCTTTCCTTTCCTTTCCTTTCCTTTCCTTTCCTTTCCTTTCCTTTCCTTTCCTTTCCTTTCCTTTCCTTTTCTTCCTTCCCTTTCTCCCCTCTCCCCTCCTTCCCTCTATCCCTCCCTCCTCTCTTCCTTCCTTTTTTCTTCCTTCCCTTTCTCTTTCTTCTTTCTCTCTCTTTCTTTCTTTCTTTCTTTCTTTCTCTCTCTTTCTTTTCTTTCTTTCTTTCTCTCTCTCCTTTCTCTCTCTCCTTTCTCTCTCTCCTTTCTTTCTTTCTTTCTTTCTTTCTTTCTTTCTTTCTTTCTTTCTTTCTTTCTTTCTTTCTTTCTTTCTTTCTTTCTTTCTTTCTTTCTTTCTTTCTTCGACAGTGTGTCTCTGTGTAGCCCTGACCAGACTTGCTTTTCTTTCTTTTTTTTTTCTTCCAACTTTTATTATTCTCTTCATTTACATTTCAAGTGTTATCCAGAAACTTCCCTATACCCTCCCCCCTCCTGGCCCTGCTCCCCTACCCACCCACTCCCACATCTTGGCCCTGGCGTTCCCCTGTATTGGGGCATATAATAGACTTGCTTTCTCTACATCACCACCAGAACAATATGACCACCTCTTTCTTTCTGAGGAGTATGTGCTGAGGCTTTTTAAACCTATTCTTTGGTGAAATCTCTATCTTATCCAGCCTCAAATACTCTACAAATGCCAATGCTCAAAGCTTTTTTGAGCACATAAAATGTTCTTTGGTTATTCTGAATTCTTCCCCTTATTACCAACACTTGTGTCTATACCTGGCTCACAATTCTTTTCCTTCAGTAAGCTACCTGTCTTTCTCTCAGAACCTAACTGCTTACCCCTTTCTTCTGATACTCCTGACATACCTTGTCTTATGGAAGTCTTGCCTTGAGACTGTGGTTGTGAAGACTGTACACACATCTCAATTATATCCCCATGCAATGGCTAATCTTGGTTTTACCTCGACACAACTGAGAAGAAAGAACCCACAGAAGGACTGCCTCCATCAGATTAGCCTGTGGGTATATCTAGTATAACTATGGAGACATTTTCTTGATTTCTAACTGCTATAATAAGGTCCAGTCCATCTTGGGCAGTGATATTCCTAGGCAGATGGACCTAAACTACATAAGCAAAGTAACTGAATGTGTGCCTGGGAAAAGGTCTTCTTGGTTTTTGCCTGAAGGTACTGCCTTGAGTTCCTGTCTTAACTTACTTTCATGATAGACTGTAATATGTGACATGAAATAAATATTTTTAACCCATTTTGGTTTTGATTATGATGTCTATTTACTGCAAGGGGAAAGCAAACTAGAAAATTCCAGTGTCTGTATCAGTGTACCTCTTAGAAAGTAGGTACTCCAAAGATACCACCAGTTCTGTGAAAAGATAAAGAAATCCTTCCTCCTTCTTTTAACAAAATTTTAGGAAAATACTTTTTTCTTAATTTGGGAATAATCTCAAGAAGATTAAACTAAGCTTCAGAAAGCTTGGGTATAATTCTGGGTGTATTTTCATTCTCTCTGGATTGCTAAGACTGTCTCTGCAGGTGTGTGAGCACATTATTCTCCATGGAGAGTTTGAAGTTAACATCAGCCTAGAACTGTGGTAAAACCATGTTTAAAAATCAACCTTGCTGTATCTCAGAATAGACCCACTCTTTGCCTTGTGTATTTCCCCCTTTTAATGCTGTTTTTCTTGGGGGCTTTCTTAAGGTATGGTAATATGTTTTAAAACACACATGCTACAGGATACATATGATATAGACAAGGGGCTCTAGTAATAAGTTTGTGGATACTCTACCCTTCTTTGAAGATCTCAAGTCACTAACTTTTTTTTTCAATTTTTTATTAGATATTTTCTTAATTTACATTTCAAATGCTATCCTGAAAGTTCCCTCTCCCCTCCCACCACCCTGTTCCCCTGCCCACCCACTCCCACTTCTTGGCCCTGGTGTTCCCCTGTATTGGGGGCATATAAAGATTGCAATACCAAGGGGCCTCTCCTCCCAATGATGGCCGACTAGGCCATCTTCTGCTACATATGGAGCTAGGGACACGAGTTCTGGGGGTTCTGGTTAGTTCATATTGTTGTTCCTCTTCTAGGGTTGCAGACCCCTTCAGCTCTTGGGGTTCTATCTCTAGCTTCTCCAATGTGGGCCCCGTGCTCTATCTTATAGATGACTGTGAGCATCCACTTCTGTACGAGATAGCTATATCAGGGACTCTTCAGTAAACACTTGTTGTCCTATGCAATAGTGTCTGAGTTTAGTGTCAAGTTACTAATTTCTGATTTTGTAATGTAATTTAAAGATGGAGATGAATGAGCTACACCTGTAACAAAATAATAATGAGGGTGCCAGTGTGAGCATTGTCTTCCTCATCACAAGACTATTTGGTTGGTTTTTGAACATTTCCCATTAAGCCTAGATCACCAGGAAAAATGTGAAGTGCATTTTCTATTCATTACCCAAAGGACCAGGGAAAACGTCTGCAGGCCAGCTAAATGGGGGAGCAAGCAACAGTAAGTGCTGTGAGGGAAGGAAAATCAAGGGGCAGGGGAAGGGGATGGGAGCCTCTGGGGGAAAGTTTCTCACAGGGGCAGAGGTCCTGAACTGTCTGTGTTCTGTGAGCTGGGACTAAGATCTTGTCACCTGAGTAGAAGGGGAACGTCTTTATGGAAAGGCTCTCTCTTCATCTCTTTGCACTTCTGCCCATAGTAAATGACCCCCTGAACTCCATAAAGTGTGTGTATCTTCCTTCTGACCCAGGTAGGGGGTATGATTCCCTTTCTTCCTGTTCTCAATCCAGGTTTCCTGTGAGGTAGAAAGGCAGGATGATGAAAAGTCCTCCATAGAATCCCATGGGGCTGTAGAAGACACACTGTCTTGATTGTTGAAGATATAACAGTGTACTTAGGTAATATGAGGTTTAGTATTCAGGGAAGTCAGAGCGAACCAGCAAAAGGGAAGTAGCCAGAGCATGTTCTTTTTTTTAAATTTTTTTAAAAAAATTTTAGTTCAACTCCAGTAATTTAG
The DNA here is from genome assembly GCA_902729485.2 of Mus minutoides. NCBI lineage: Eukaryota > Metazoa > Chordata > Mammalia > Rodentia > Muridae > Mus > Mus minutoides. The sequence goes on from CACVCL010021277.1 coordinate 6,783, forward strand.
TCTCCTCCCTTTTCATCTTCTTCTGTCTTGTGTTAAGCATTTGCATTTATATTTGCTTCAGGCTTTTATTTCATCAAACTGTATTTTCATATATTGTTACAGAATACATAACAACATATTATCACACAAAATATTTTGTTGTTGTATAAGTTAGGCATACATAAAGAAAAATGCCCGGTAGAATAAAGTGCTGTGAAAGATTTTAATTCCAGCTCCTTGTTTTTCCACAGGACATGATGGAGCATTGAGGTCACTGTTTTTCTTCATGTCAATTTAAAGTATAATTTCCCTAGGATAAATATTCCTTTCCATGATCCTGCCATCCACAGTAGCTCAATCCTTCAAAATATGCTGTGACAAAAAAATTGAAACAAACAGAGATAGGGCAGAGAGGGTAACTTCTGCTAACTGCCTGCTGCTGGGCTTCACCTCAGTATTAATTAGGCCTTCTCCAGAGGTGGAAGGTGAGCTTTGAATCTCAGTTCCATCCCCTTAGGTGCCAGAGTCTACGTACAGCTCCCGCTGTCTGCTGTGAATCCAGTGCTGCTTTCTTATACTTCCATTTTTATTCTTCTGGTAGCTATAGCTAATCAAAATTTTTTAAAGAAGAAACTACTTTTATATTTTTCACCGAGGACAAGAGATGTTGATTTTCCAGCCACCTCTGAAATGCATTAAGGTTGCCAACATGCATGCCTGTCAAGGTATCCACTACTCTGCATTTTATAGAAATCATATCCTTGCATTTTACTTTACAATTTGCTTCCTGAGCTTATGTCTTTGGGAAGCATGCCTCAGCCCTTTTCTATAAGAAAACTGATGTGTTTAGATTCCCAGTCACATACAACATCCCACCCTTTTCTTTTCCTTACAATTTTCTCAATCAAGAGCTCAGACGATCTAAGCTGCAGTTTCCTATTGTCTGGATTTTGTTAACAGTATCCTCTTCTCTAACTTCTCATGTTTTTCTTAACTTTCTATATCCTGAACAACAGCAGTGGAATTTAGAGGGCTGATGTTTTGACAAGAGTATAGGAAACAGAATGTCTGGTTGCCTTTGCTTTTGTTAGCAGATATTAGCTCTCAAAATATAGATCTGCTAGTTTGTTGGAAGGGGAGCAGCATCAAATAGCAAGTATAAGAATATGTGCTTTTAAAATGTAGTATTTATTTGTTATTGAGAATTATGTACAATGTATTTGATCATCGATCATTTGGTCATTCTTCCTTTCCTCAACTCCTCTGACATCCATCCCCAGCTGACCAACCCTCTCAATTTTGTGTAGTCTTTAAAAAACCTGAAAATAATCCTTCAGGTGTGAGGCCATCCACTGGAGTGTGGTCAGTCTATTAGGAGCTATACCCATAAGGAAAGCTGACTCCTCCTCATGAAGCCATCCACTGTAATAGTGAGGGCTTGCGAGTCACTACACACCATATTATAGAATATTGACTAGCTTGATCTTGTTCATGTGACCACAAGCACTGTGAGTTCATGTGTGCAGTGATTCTACCATGTTTATAAGTCAAAGTCTTATTGTGGTCCTCCTCAACCTGTGACATTTACAATATTTCTACCCCATCTTCTGTGATGGTCCACGGTAATGGAACCTGCAGGTGATAAAGGAAGAAGACCCATTTATCAGGATAAAAGATAGCCAGGATAGCCAGGATATCCTAGTGCTACTTACTTTCTTTGGTTATGGGGATCTTCTTTCAGTTAAGTAAGGTCACTTGTGACTTTCTATGATTAACATCATCTACCACAAAAACAAATGTTTCTAATGAGGTTTGATAGTTGCACAAATCTATAGATATTGAGATCTGTATTTAGAGAGCAGCTTGCTGTTATGTCCATTTAGCAGAGTGATAAATAGTATTTGGATTAATCCCTGAGGCCCTTGAGGATCTTAGCCATGATCTATTTGCTAGATTTATAGTATAAAGCATGTGTTTCCATTTGTGAAGTAGGGCCTGAAGTCTGAGAAAGAAGTTGGTAATACTGATAATATTTATGTCACTATTAGACCCCTGGGCAGTCTAAGCCACCTTCCTGCATCTGACATTTACTTATTCAAGGATATATTTACAGAGCAAAGGCAGAATAAGTATTTCATTTATTGTTAATTTATAGTTTTGTGAAATGGATTAATTTTAACAAATTAAATATTATAAATTAGATTTATAAATCCTGGCCTACTTCTTTTTATATATGAGCAATTATTATCCTACTGATTCCATATTTTCCAATCTTTCATCAATAGAAATATCATATGGTTGGCTAGTTGTACTAACTCATTTCTTACAGTCTTAGATTATTTCTTGACAAACTGTTAAATCTGTCTTCTTTACCTTCTCCTCAAGATGGGTCAGCCAATACACCAATGGGTCATATTTCTCTTCTCTTCTCTTCTCTTCTCTTCTCTTCTCTTCTCTTCTCTTCTCTTCTCTTCTCTTCTCTTCTCTTCTCTTCTCTTCTCTTCTTTTCTTCTTTTCTTTTTTTGCTATTACTGTGTTTTTTATTTGATTCATTGATCTTTTTCTTTTTCTTTTTTTTTGTTTTTTTCTCCAAAATTTTTTATTAGATATTTTCTTAATTTATATTTCAAATGCTATCCCGAAAGTTCCCTCTACCCTACCCTTCCCTGCTCCCCTACCCACCCACTCCCACTTCTTGGTCCTGACACTGAAATTTATAGAGGATAAAGTGGGGAAAAGCCTCAAAGATATGGGCATAGGGGAAAAATTCCTAAACAGAACAGCAATGGCTTGTGGTGTAAGATCAAGAATTGACAAATGGGACCTCATAAAATTGCAAAACTTCTGTAAGGCAAAAGACACTGTCAAGAAGACCAAAAGGCCACCAACAGATTGGGAAAGGATTTTTACCAATCCCAAATCTGATAGGGGACTAATATCCAACATCTACAAAGAGCTCAAGAAGCTGGACTCCAGAAAAACGAATAACCCCACTAAAAATGGGGTACAGAGCTAAACAAAGAATCTCAACTGAGGAATACCAAATGGCTGAGAAACACCTGAAAAATGTTCAACATCCTTAATCATCAGGGAAATGCAAATCAAAACAACATTGAGATTCCACATATTTCTTTTAATAGGAAAAAAAATAAATAAAATCTTCCTCTCAATCCTTTTAAAAGTACTCTCTTTTGATTATTTACATATTTATTTATTGTTTTATTAATTTCTCATATAATATATTCTAATAATATTTTTCCATTCCCAATGCCTTCAAGTTTCTCTCTCTTGTTCTAGCCACCCAAGTTCATGACTTCATAGTCTTTTTCTCTCTCAAAATAAACCCCAGCGAAACAAAGGAAAAAACCAAAATTACCAAATCAAAACAAGACACTCACAGAAACATGGAGTCCATTTTGTGTTGCCCAGCCACTCCTGAGTATGGGGTCAGACTTAAGTGTGGCTCATATACACAGAGACACTCCATTGGAGAAGAATGGTTTTTTATTTCCCAGAAGGTGCCAATGGCAAATAGCTTCTTGGTGAGGGATGGGGCATTGTGTCTACTTATCCTTCTTGATGCTGTGAATTTTTTCTGGTTTGAACATGTGCATGTCTAGCTCACGGTGCAACAGTCTCTGTGAGTTCATATGTGTATTAGTCCTGTTATGTCTAGAAGATGCTGTTTCCTTAGAGTTATCCACTACCTCTGGCTCTTACAAACTTTCCAACTTCTCTTCTCCATAGATTGCTAAATCTTGAGGGGATAGGTTGCATGAAGACATTTCATTAGGAATGAGTTTTCCAAAGTTACTTACTCTCTGACATTGTCTAGTTGTCATAGGGTCTCTATGTTAATTACCATCTACTGCTAGAGGAGACTTCTCTGAAAAGAGTAAAGCAGGATATTGGTCCATAAAAATTAAAAATATGTCATTAGGGGGCCATTGGATTGCTATGTTCTTTTAGCTTAATAAAGGAAGTAGGTATCCCCCTACTCTTCGTGATTTAACTACTTTATGGTTCTTGGCCAATTTAGCAGCGTCCATTTCATGGAGTGGGCCTAAAATCTAATAAAAAAGTGGTTGGTTATTCCCATAATATTGGACCATAGTTGAATCAGTGTATATTGCAGTTGTATTACCATATAGGTCACAGGTTTGTAGCTGGCTGATATTGACAGTAGTATGCAAAGAATTTTCAAGCACCACTAATGCTTGCCAATAGGGACCAAGTTTCTAGCTGAATTCCAGCTCAATTTCTCAGTGTTCAGTGAAGCAAGAGGTGTCTTTAGCAATAGGGTTAAAGACATCATGGTGTGAAGAATAACCAATAGCTTTGGAAACAGCCTGTGATATTTTGGGGGAGTATATAAGATCTCTTTGGTAAATGACTCAACAAGATGTAGCTCATTTCTGGTATTGATTTTGCTTGGTAGTATATGATGTCTGTAATGGATTGTTTCACCATTGTATGGTAACTAAATTTAAATTTGTTTTATACATGAATACATTTTAGGAAGTTTCTATAAAAGTATATTTCCTTGAGTTAATTTTGTATCCAGCCACTTGGATGAAGGTGTTTAACCTCTGTAGGAGTTCTCTGGTAGAAGTTTTGCAGTCACTTATGTATATTATATAATCCGCAAGTAGGGATACTTTGACTTCTTTTCTAATTTGTATTCCATTGATATCCTCTAGTTACCTTATTGCTCAGGCTAGAAATTCAAGTACAATATTGAATAGATAGGGAGAGAGTGTCCCTGATTTTAGTGGAATTGTTTTAAGTTTCACTTCATTTAGTTTGCTGTATGTTGCTTTGATTATGTTTAGGAATGTGCCCTCTATCCTGATTTCTCTAATACCTTCAATATGAAGGGGTTAAATCTCATAGAAGAGAAAGTAGGAAATGCCCTTGAGTGCATTTTGGAAACAATATTCTGAACAGAATGGCTCAGGCTCTAAGATCAACAATTGATAAATGGGACTTCATGAGACTTCAAAGTTTCTATAAGGCAAAGGACACAGTCAATAGGACAAATCATCAGCCTATAGGATGGGAAAGGCTCTTCACCAACCCCAATCTGACAGAAGGCTAATATCCAAAATTTACAAACCAGCAATCCAAATAACCCAATTAAAAACTGGAGTACAGAACTAAACAGAAAATTCTCAACAGTGAAATCTCAAGCGGCTGACAAGCACTTAAAGAAACATTCAAAGTCTGCAGTCATAAGGTAAATGCAAGGAAAACAATTATGAGGGTCTATCTTACACCTATCAGAATTGCTAAGATAAAAACCTCAAGAAATATTACATGCTGGTGAAGATATGGAGCAAGGGGAACACTTCTTCATTGCTAGTGGGAGTGCAAATTTGTTTAACCACTTTGCAACTCAATTTGGTATTTTATCTGGAAACTGCGAATATTTCTACCTCAAGACCCAGCGATACTACTCCTAGGCCTACACTCAAAATATGCTCCACCATCCCACAAAGGCACTTGCTCAACTATGTTCATAGTAGCTTTATTTTTAATAGCCAGAAACTGGAAACCACTTAGACGTCCCTCAACTGAAGAATGGATAATGAAAATGTGGTACATCTACACAATGGAATACTATTCAGATATTAAAAACCAAGACATCATGATTTTTGCAGGCAAATCGATGGAACTTGAGAATGTCATCCTGAGTGAGATAAGTCAGTCACTAAAGGACATGCATGATATGTACTCACTTATAAGTAGATATTGGCCATAAAATACAGGTACCATGCTTTATTCTACAGACTCCCCAAAAGTTAAACTAGAAGGAAGGCCCAAGTGAGGAAGTTTGAATCTCACTTAGAAGGTGGAAAAAATAGGCACAAGAGGCAGACAGAGTAAGGGAACTGGGAATGAGGAGGGATGGGGAGGGGAATGGGGGATTCAAGATCAGGTGTAGTGAAGGACAGGAGAGATGCATAGATGACCATGAAAATGAATGGAAATCTGCACATCACAGGTGTGAGAAGGTGGGTGTCATCCCCAGGAAAAGACAGAGACCTGGGATAAGGAAGGTGCCCAAGAATTAATGGGAGTGTCCTTAGCTTTGAATCACAGCATTGGGTATGGAACCTGAGGAGGCCACCTCCTGTCATCAGGAAGGAAGGAACCTCAGTGGAGCGATAGAGATACCAGCACACCTACAAAACTTTCCACCCCAAATTTATCCTGTCTACAAGAAATGAAGGCAGTGGGGATGGAGCAGAGACTGAGGGGAATGGTTAACCAATAACAGGCCTAACTTGAGACCCATGCATGGGCAAGCACCAATCTCTAACACTACTTAGGATACTCCAATGCTTGCAGACAGGAGCGTGCTGTCCTCTGAGAGGTTCCACCCAGTAGCTGACTCAGACAAATACAGAAACCACAGCCCAACAGTGGATGGAGCTTGGGAACTCTTATGGAAGAATAGAAGGAAGGATTTTGGTCCAAAGGGGATAGAAACTCCACAGGAAGACCAACAGAGTCAACTAACTTGGACTCTTCGGGCTCTCAGAGAACATATACGGGCTGGACTTAGATTCTCCAGCCCATCCCTGCATGTATGTAGCAGATGTGCAGCTTGGTCTTCTTGTGGGTCCCACATAACTGGAATAAGGGATATTCTAAAAGCTGTTGCCTGTAGGTGGCTGTGTTCTTCTAGCTGGGCTGCTTTATCTGACCTCACTGGGAGAGGAAATGCCTAGCCTCTCAGAGTCTTGAAGTATCAGGGTGGGGGGATACCCAGGGGATCCCTACCAGCTCACAGGGGTAAGGGAGGTGGAATGGGAGAAGAGTTGTGGGAGGGTGTTGCCAGAAGCAGGGCAATGAGCAGGATGTAAAGTGAATAAGAAAAAAAAAATTAACAAATGTGTATTTCCATATGACTTTTTAAAAGGCCTTTTAAAAGTTGGTCTTCCTCATATTATCTCTTATATTTTAACCTTTCTTACCACAACTAGTTTAATCCTCCTATTTTAGTTTTCTCAGTACTTCTTTATAACACTCTATTTTATCTTTCCCTTCTTGGGATATCTATAATTCAAATAAAATCTGATGGGGAAACCTCCTTCCTGTGGTCTAGTTTTCATGGTATCAGAAAGTACTTTGCAAGTCTCCAAAAGAAGAAAGTAGTCAATAGCCACACTCAGGCAGTGAAATCTGTGAACCAGAGCAATGACCAGCATGGCAAGCTATCCTTGAAGGTATAATCAGTAGCGCTCACATATGGGTGTTACCCAGCAACTGTCTAGATGGACTTAAGAGCTATTCATGGCCTCTCCTAGAAACTCAGCCAAATTCCCAGGGATGGTGAGGCCATGGGTCTAAGAAGAGAATCTCCCACCACCACTTTGCTAGGTTAGAATAATTTCTATCTGCATTTTAAATCTTATATCAGACTACGGATAAATGTAGCTACCACCCTTCATCAAAAGGTGGAAATATTGTGAGATACAGAATAACAGAATGTTTGCTGTAAAACTGTCTTTCATCGAAATGGCTGTATCAACAAGACTGAAATAATAGCAATAGTAGCAGATTTGTTGACACAGAAGGGGAATAGATCTTACAAGGGTCCCAACCCTGCATAAAGAACTATAGGCAAGCAATAACTGCTGACACACACACACACACACACACACACACACACACACACACACACACACAGAGAGAGAGAGAGAGAGAGAGAGAGAGAGAGAGAGAGAGAGAGAGAGAGAAGTAAGGATGAATCAGCTGATAATCCAATACAAAACAGTGAGTCCTGAAACCATATACACATACACAAAAATTGTAGGGGGCTACTGCCTGCAGTCACTCTACATTACAAACTGGGTCCTCTGGAAGATGGTCTCTGGGGCTAAAACTAGAAACTAGGGTGGGAGAAAGACAAATGCCAAGTCGACACATACATTCTGATCAAAGTGTCTACTTTATTTTTGAGTTCTCCTTAGGTTTTAGGGGGAAGGCCTTGCCCCCCAGTCGGTTCTGTGAAGGTGCCTGGAGTTTGGCGGGAAGCCTGAAGCACTGTGAGATGTTCATGCTGAACTGGGCTGAGCCAGGGTCCAGGGAGAGGCACAGAAGCAGACAGCTGGGCACCAGAATAGCTCAGGTGCCATTTAACAAGACAATGGAAGCCACACCGCACGTGGCTTTTCATGGCTGGTCTGTGCACCAGCCAGGCTGGTGGGGAGGGACGGTACAAAAAATAGAATTTGTAGGTTGTATACACACACACACACACACACACACACACACACACACACACACACACTATGGAATGTTAATAACCAAGAAAAGAGACCATCCATATGAGAGGAGGGGAATAAAGGAGTGGAACTGGGGGTTTGGGAAGTCCCAAGGGAGAAAAGGGAAGGCGAAAGTGATGTGATTGTATTTTGAATAATAATCTACACATAAGAATCTATGTAGTTACCATCTTGCCATAATTCCCCTAAAGAAGGTGAATCACCCCATTGAATTTGTTTCTTTTCTTTCTTTTTTTTTTTTTTTTCTCTCTGTCTAGCCCTGGCTGCCCTGGAACTCACTTTGTAGACCAGGCTTTATGTCTGACAGTTTAGTTCTCTCTCTCTCTCTCTCTCTCTCTCTCTCTCTGTGAGTTCAGTCGTCTTATCATAAGATGACCAGCATAATTGTAGTATGATTTGAGGCAGGGCAGGAAGGCCGAATCTTAAAGGGATGTAGGAAGGTGAAAGAGCCCTTCATTCCAAATTCTGATTGACTTCTGTGAGCCAACAGTCTAGAATTTAAGCACAATTAGTATGAATTGTGAAGGTTTTATACATAGACAAATTTATTTTCCATGGAAATATTTCATATAAGAATGTCAAAATAACAATGGATTATGCTGAAGATGCAGGTGATATGGCCTGTCTTCTTCCTCAGCTTTAACCGGGTAGGGATCTCACCAACAAACCTGTTTGTGGTAAAGGGAATGTCCTAATCCGCTTTTATAACCATTGTAGATCATGGGTTTATATTGCAACCCTGGATTGAGATCCTGTCTCAAAAATAAACAAGCAAACAAACAGTCTCACTAAATTCTAGATACGCTTTATGCAGGCCCACTCTGAAATCCTCTTCTGTGACAAGGCCAAGAACCCCAGCTTCATCTGAGTGGAGATCTCTGTGAAAAAGTCTTCCAGCTGCAGCCAGTGGTATTCTGGAATTGTTTCTGAATCCTGTCTCCTTAACACTGATATCATTGAAATGTAAATCATAGCACCAGTGATAATCAGTATTATCATGTAAACAGAAGTTTCCTTGTTTTGTTTTGTTTTGTTAAGTCACAGAACCATCATCAGACATATTATTATCATTTGCTGTCCTTTTTTTTTTTTTTTTGGTATTTTACTTTTTCCTAGTCTCTCTTCTCTAGATAGCACCCTACTTACTTAAGGCATTATATATAACTTCCAGTGCCTCATAGCATCCTTGAGGCGAGCTTATAAACAACATTCACTTTACTTCTGTTTTTCTCTCACTTGGCCCAAACCTGTTTTTATACAGATGAGCAAGATGTCCCATGACATAAAACTGACTTCATTTGATTAGCCTTGGCAGAGATAATTAAGCAAAATTAGTTTTGGTTTATAAACACAGGCATCAATTTATTCTGTTTTGACCCCCTTCCCCCCAGTTTAAAATGTAAGTTTAGTTTTAACTGTTTGCAGCCAGACACGATCATTAAGGCCAAAGGAAATATTCAAGGATCGTTGCTTTCTTGGCATCTGTAAATAACCTGACAAAGAGACTTGTTGCTTACCCAGGCCCCAGTGTGCTCATTTGGGATGCTTTGATGTTCACTTTTATTAGGCATTTATAAACAAACTTTGTTTTTACCCAGCATTGTAATTAGTGTAATTAGAGTTTATGTTTATGTGTGAAGTATCACATATCTATTGTGCACGAGCTTTTCAAAGTAACACGCGTACTGAATTACCTAACTAATTTTGTTGATTTCAATAATTAGCTTATATAGGATATTTAATAAGGTCTCACACTACAAAATTAAAGCCCCCTCTAATCAGAAATAGCACTGAGATGTAGAGCAAGAATGTTTTCTCGCTTGTGCGCTCCTCGCTTCTCAGGGCTCCCTGGGCACACTGCTTGTGTAGGAAATGAAAGGCTGAGCTGGGAAGGGTTGTGGATGCTGCTGCTGTCCCTGAGAGGCTGACAAGAATGAGTGTCGTGCCATGCCTTCCCACGGAACAAAACTGTAAATATGGAGGGGAGAAACAGGTCTCTGGCTTTACAGTGCTGCTATCTTATGGGGATTAGCTTTTCTTGGCACCATGATGTGTTATGTTGAAAGGGGCAGGCAGCATTGAGAGGCTGGTGCAGAGTCCCGAGAGTGTCCCCAGGAAAGCTAGTGGCAATGGATTCTGATTCACAAGTGAAAATAAATCCGTAGCACGTAGTTCTCTGTCTGAAAACACTTGCCACTCAATGCATAGTTCATCTCAATGGTGGTACCTCACATGTTTCTTTAAAACTACCAAATACCAGAGGCAGTGCAGGTTAGCCCTGAGTACACAGAGTTCTCTTACACAAGGGTAGGGCTACTCATGGAATGCAGGAGCAATTGGACTTTGTAGCAGGAGAGGGGGGTGTCACATTTTTCAATGGAGTTAAGACCTATCTAAAGTGGATCTTGTTATTTTAGGCTGATTTTTAGTTAATATGCTCATCTTACTTTTAATCTACTTTCGAACTCCACTATTAGTCACTAATTAAAGCAGACCAAGATACTATGGACAAGATATTGTCAATTCCGTTAACATACTCCACTCCTATCTCTCTGATCTTTTTTGCCCTTAATTGTACTAAGTCAATGTTGTCTTAGGTTCACATGATGTTTGTGTTCATGTATAGATTTATTATCTAAAAGATAACTTTGAGACTTATTGCCAGGTTAAAGATTGTTCTGGACTCAATGCTTCAATAATGCAAGATAAATATGATATCAAAATTATATATTCCATTCCAGGAGAACAACAATGTAATCTTACTAATTTCTTAGGTGTCAATAAGAAATTTGTGCTCTCAACTGAATTGTGACATTTGAATGGCTATTAGATGATGTCTGAACATTTATATTCAAAATTATTCATCAAACACATAAAAGCTAATAATCCGTAGTTATCCCAAATCTCTGTTTCCTGGTCTGCATATAGGTTGAAGATAACTGTTCTATAACTGGAGCTTGACCGTATGAAGATTAGTCTACCCATGATTCCATGTTTTCTTGGCTCTCATGTTTCTGTTGTTTCTCATGTCTCTGCATGTAGCCACCTCTGCCAACCTCTATGCTCATCTCTCTACATGTTATAGACCATGTACAGGGAAGTGCTTGTCCATCTCTGGACTAACTTTTCAAGGTGCTCCTTGTAGTTTCAAGGCACAGTCATAGGCTGTATTTTTTAGCAAATTTTTTAGCTTGGAATTGGTGCATGTACTCTTAGTTATAGTTCACAAAAACCTTTTATCACTATAATGGTTCATTTTAATTATCAACCCAACAGACTCTAAAATTTTTGGGAAGAGAGTCTAAATGAGTGATTGTTTAAATCAAATTGGTTTATGGATATGTTTGTGAGGGATTGTCTTATTAAGTGAGTTGAAGTGGGAAGATCTGCCCATTGTGGGCAGTACCATTCCCTGGGTTTAGGTCCTGGCATGTATAAACAGATGAGTCTGCACATAGATAAGCATTCATGCAGTTCTTCTCTCTCTACTGTGGATTGTGATTTAACTAGCTAGTTCAAGTTCTCACCTTGACTTATCTGCAGTGATGGATTGTGACGAAATTGTCACATGAATAAAGTTCTTTAAAGTCGCTTTTGTCAGGATATATTACACAGCCATGGAACAGTTTTCTAGGCCTTGAGGACATCCCAGGAAGAAAGAAAGAACAAAGATTTCATGTGATTGAAGAGGGAATACAAAAGGATCTCTTAGCAACTCAGGACTCCGCTGGCTTGAACTGTCTCTACAAACCAGTCAGGTCAGTCTGACATAGAACTCCCTAGCAACCCTTAGTAATTCCCCCTTGGTGGAAAGACACATCCAGAAATATGTCCTGATCTTAGGGGCAGTGCACTGATCCAGTCTGGACTAGTTTTAGCTACATATGCAGTAAGGCAAAGTGGCTGCTAAAGAGACATTTAGGAGAAATCCCCATTTTATTACTAGCTCTTCCTCCTCTTGGACTCATTACAGAAGTCCCAAACAATAACCCAGGCTTCTTAATCCATGCCATTGCTAAGACTAGGCTGCTCTTTTGTACCTCACCAGAACTTTCTCTCTGCTTAGAAATAAAATTCCTGGCTCCTTTACTACTTGTGTGTGCTTGTTCAAGTCTTGGAATAAGACCCCAAGCACAGGGAAACATGCAGTTCCAACAGAGCACCAATTACACTATTGCTATTCCTTATCATTCCAGCTCAGTAATTTTTTGTTAATGAGAGAAGCCATGATCATGATTTGGTTTCTATATTCAGATGAGTCATTAAGATCCCATTATACTTTGCTCTTCTAATTTTAAGTCTCTGTGAACACTAAGTGGTTTTAGATAGGGTGCATTCAGACTGCTAGGATTTCTTTGGTCCTTTTTTTTTTTTTTTCTTACCTCAAGCTTGCTTCTGACAACAGAATAAATGAAAATATGTATGAGCCTGTGAAATAAGTTCTGTTAAAATGTTCAGTATTCAACATTTAAAAGGAATTTCATTTCAATACACGATAAAATTTCCAGATTATCTTGAGAATTGGGGCAGTTACTGTCAGTTATATTGAAAGAATCCTAACGTAGTAAATTACCTGACAAGTTGGGGTGTTTTATGTGCTGTATTGAAATAGGAGTATTTGTTTTGCTTCAGTGGGTACTTAATTATTTGTTTCTTCTTGACAGTGTGCTAGAATTAATTCATAGCATTATGAAGCTGCTTTAAACATCTTCTGGAGAGCATGGACTGGCTTCTGTGAGCTGATACATTGTCTGAATGCTTTGCCCTCATTTTAAATATATTAAATCTGGGTCACGAATTACTTTTACAAAGAGAGAAATTATAGCTTTTCTGTCTGAAAGGAGGTTTCAGGGGTACAAGATGAAAGAAGCTAAACACAGTTGTGTAAAGTGGAGCTTGCTGTCCAAACCCTGTTTGTGCTATGTTCATGAAGAAGTAGCTTTAGAAGAGCACACCACACAGGTCAAGGCACATTCTTGCTCACCAGCAATTTAACTGTGCATTCTACACATGCTAAGTTCTGGCCAAAGTCCCTGCTACAGCATAACTATAATTTTCCCCTTCCAAAACTCAGGTTGGAGTATAGCCCTGATTACAAATGATTTAGAAGGAAGGGATGACTATCTCCTGAAAGGCTCTGCCAGAGCCTGACAAATACTGAGGCAGATGCTTGCAGTCAACCACTGGACTGAGTGTGCAGTCCCTGAGATGAGTTGGAGAAGGGAATGAAGGAGCTGAGGGGGTTGCAGCCCCATGGGGCGGGGGAGGGGGAAAGCAACAGTGACAACTGGCCAGACCTGCTGGAGCTCCTGCAGACTGGACCACCAACCAAATAGAACACATGGAGGAACCCATGGCTCTGGCCCCATTTTTGTTAGAGGATGGCCTAGTTGGACATCAGTGGGAGGAATGACCCTTGGGCCTGAGGGGGTTCGATGCCACAGTGTAGGGGAATGCCAGGGCTGGAAGACAAGAGTGGATGGTTGGGTGGAGGAGCACTGTCATAGAGACAGGGGGAGAGGGGATGGGATGGGGGTTTCTCTACGATAGACCTGGAAAGGAGATAACATTTGAAATGTAAATAAATAAAATATCCAATAAAAGGAAAAAAAAAGAAGAAGAAGAAAGGAATTTTGGCTAATGACACTATATCTATTTAATTTCTTTGGACTGAGTCCAGACTGTGTCAGTGAGTAGTTGGAAAATATAGTATAACCTTTTTTGTTTGTTTGTTTTGTTTCTGTTTGTTTTCGGAAGAAACAGAAATCAGATGTGGTGGCAATGGAGACATTTAACAGATGATTATGTCTTTGCTTTCTTGAGCAGATTAATCTGCGTTCAAGTGACTAAACTATCCACGTGCGTAAAGAATTAATAGTAAATGGTTACTTTGAGACTAGGTCTGATGCAAACACTAGTTTTACTGGCTCTCCAGTGGTTTGTCTTGTGCTACCCAATATCCTGTTCCACCAAGAAGGCCACCCAAAGTGCAACTGGTTTCTTGACCAGGACTGTGGGCCAAGAATACGTCTTTTTATAATTCATGAAGACTGTAGCACTGTGTTATCAATAGTAGAAGATGGATAAAGATCCTTCTTCATGGGAAAACAAATGGCATAGAATGAATCAGGTTTTTAAAATTGGTGACATCTCTTAAAGATTATAGTTATGCATTATATTCATTCAATATTTGCAAACTCTTTAGTAATTAGAACAGCTCAGAATGTTAAATGGTAATGTTCATTATTTAACCTCAGAATTTTATTTAGTTTTAACATTGGAGGAAACTGAGTATATTAGAATGTCATTTAGGGATGTATGAGAGTATATTTTCCCTGAGTAAAGAAAATCCTAGGGGTAGTGAAAATATGCTTCTACAAGAAATGTAAGTTTTTATCCCACAAACAATATTTTTCAATAAAAATGAAACTGATGTGCCAGATTTTATGGTCAGGAATGAAAAGTTTTTCAGAAGAACACACCACACAGGTCCTGATTACTTTGCCTAAGCAAAGTCCTGTTATTTTATAAAACTGTGCTTGCTATTTTGAAAGGTAATTGTGATCTTGATAATTTTATTTTCATGCATTTTTATGGAAAATCTAAACGTGATTAAAAAAATGATGTCCTTACTCATCATAAGGTTCTGTAGAGGCACATTTGCAGGAAAACATCTGTATGAACAAGCCAGTCTGTGATCTTTCTTAAGTGGGCATTCAGGAGACACTATAGGAGCAAAAGAAAGAACACCATTGTATTCACCTAGGCTGTGAGTGGCTTTTCCTGTTGCAGTTTCAGAAGAAACAGCCAAGCGATGGGTCAAGAATAATAGGAAAATGTTAGCAACTGAAGCTCAAATGAGGCCTTCTCTTTGTGTTCCTTAGCTTTACTAGCGTTCTACACAGGTTAGGATGGCTATGGAAGCCATATCAACAATTCTCAAGGAGCCAAAACAACAGATTGTCCATTTATGCTTCCCTGTTCTATTGTGTTCTTTTTTTTTTTTTTTTTTTTTTTTTTTTTTTTTTTTTTTTTTTTTTTTTTTTTTTTTTTTTTTTTTTTGAGCGGTGTTTGGAGAAAATACTGACAGTATCAAAAACCCAGCCCCTTCTGTAGTTGGAGAAAGTGAGTTGATATTTGTTCTAGGGTTTTATTTGTGCTTGAAGATGTCTACCTGATTTTTTGAAATAGAATGTCTCACTGGGACCTAGAGCTCACTGATAGGCTAGCTGTCCTGTTAGCTCCAGGGATCCCCTGCCTCTGGCTCCCTGTTCTTGGATTACAGGTGCAAAACGCTGACTGGTTTTTGTGGGTGCTGGCCATGAAAACCTTACCATATGGTATTAACAGGTAATATTTTATAATCCTTACTGTAATTCCTTCTAAGTCCTTACTGTAAGGAAATCACAAAAAAAAACTTTGCTGAAAAATGTAGTGTTAAAGACTTGAACATAGTGGTAAAGATATTTTTTTTCCTGAAAGGAGGCACCCTGAAATTTTGAAGGGGATTGCATTGAGTCTATGGATTACTCTGGTTGGATGACCATTTTTCACACTATTAATTCTTCTGATTCTGAATATGAAAGGCTTTTTCATTTTCTAGTATCTTCCTTGATTTTGTTTTCTTTCAGGGTCTTAAAGTTTTTATTTAGAAGTCTTTCTCTTCCTTTCTTAGGCTTATTCAAGGATTTGGAAGTGAAAATACTTGCTCTATTATGACTTGTATATATTTGAATGTCAATATAGATGCTAATATAAGAGTGTACAGAAATACACGTGTCTGTTCTAGAGGAATGTGAATGAAATAAAAGCAACTTATTGATGTACACACTCATCACCACATTTTGTAAACCAATCAATTCCTTTGCCTTGATATATTATTTACAGAGCTCTGTATGGAAAACTTGTACAATTTTACCTACAAAATAGCAAATGGTTGCTTATTATAAATAATTCATTAGCAACTGTGGGAAAACCCTGCTAATTGAGGTAGAAGCTATCTTTGTACATACATATAGCCTTCTGAGCATGGGGCTATAAGGAAGACTCCCTTTCTTGGTAGAGCTTCCCCTTCTCTGACCTTGTCTGGGGGCTTCAAATCCCCCCACCCCACACCACTACCTGCAGAATGTCAGTAACCTTGGTTAAGAGTACAGGTAGATCAATTTCCATTCTCCTGGTCAGAACCTGTTCATCTGACACCTAAGATTCCTGAAATGCTTCCAGATGCTAATGAGGCATTTTGGTACCATAAGCCTTTGGTCAATGATCTTTACCTATTCTGTATATTTTGACCCATGTCCCCAGAATTATATAAGGCTTGAATCACTCCAAGTAAAGTTTATCTACCTCCCCGCAGCTGGTCCCTGTGTCACCATTTACTGCACAAACTCACAGGGTTTCTGAACCACTCCCCCAATCATCTCTGCTTCCTTTGTCCTTGTGGATCAATATAGGTCAATGATCCCCAGGGGGGCCAGGGAGAGCCATAAGTAACATATACCATTACTTACATTGTGTGACTTACTTTGTTGTTAACAAGTCAATATGCTGATAATAAGATAATAAAAATGATTGTTAGTAAGCAAGTCAGCTTATTATGAGAGCAATTCTTGGGTAAAAGAAATTGAAAATCAGTTGTAGGCACATTAGAGTAGAATCTTCAATTTCCAAAGTTTCTTAGTACTTAGAAATGAATTTTTTCTGTGTTATAATGTGTTAGACAATTAATTGATACTAATGATCTTCCCAGATGAGATCATCTTGAGTGTGACCTGTATCTTTCTGTGGGTTATTACTCTTTGCTTTCCTTTATGTTGCTACTGAGTATCAATTCAGTGGCAGGAAACACATGGAAAAAGGATAATTATTTCTTGTCTGGGTAATCCTTTGAAATTCGAATCAAATTCTGTCACGCTAGTTTATAGCCAGTTGGGGGTTTTCTTGTCTTCAGGGTTAACGTCCACAGCTTGGCACCTCATGCTTTCAGTCTTCAGTGGGGCAACATTTCAATAAGAACTACAGCGCATGGCCCAGTGAAAGGGTACCAAAGAGTTTATTTTATTTCATGTGTTTCCATGGTAGTAATTTTTTCCTCTGGTAGTTTGTCTCTGTGGGTCACTTGAATGAAACCAATCTGTGTATGTTCCAATCCATTAGATTTAGTATGTTGCTCCTGGAGTGATTATATCACATTTACTTCCAGTAATAGAATGAGTTTCTGTTATTTTGTTTCCTTCTTAACATTTGACAAGACTAAGTGGGTACAAAATGCTAACTAATTCTAGTTTTAAAAGTAAATTTCCTAGCACCTGGGAGGCAGAGGCAGGCATATTTCTGAGTTTGAGGCTAGCCTGGTCTACAGAATGAGTTCTAGGACAGCCAGGGCTATACAGAGAAACCCTGTCTCAAAGAAACAAAAACAAAACAAAACAAAAACAAAAACCAAAGCAAAACAAACAAACAAACAAAAAACAGAAGTAAATTTTCTGGATCAGGGAGATGAACTAGTTTTTAAGGATACTAAACTGTTCTTCCAGAGGACATTGGGTCTTCCAGCATCCATGTGGTGGCCTTCACATCCAGTTTTAGGGACTCCAAAGCCCTCTTCTGGCTTTTGGAGGCACCAGGCAGGCATAGAAATACATTTTAGCAAAACATCCATAGACAATAGAAAACAAATAAATTAAAACTAATGTCTTGATTCTATGTTTATTGATGACTGAGTTCTTTTCTACAAACTATCTTTGATTTCTTCTGGTTTAAGTAGGTTTAGGCTAAGTAAGGCTTGTCTTCTGATTCTTTTTCTCTTAATATTGTCTCTCAATATGTAGCTTTCCTAACTGTGTTATTGTCTAGCTTATTTTATCTAATCTGTTATATTTCACTTTTGGTCTTTTAGGAAACAGCATGCTATTATTTTTTTTCTCTCTAACTGTTGCAATACTTTAAAGCCAGGTCTTTAAGCTATTTGAAATTTGATATTCATTCCAGTCCATGAAATGAGACAGGGAATCTGACAACCTCCTTGCCCAAGGCACGGGTCTTACCAATTATCTGAGCTTTACTTGTTGAAACGTTCATATTTTTTTTGGCAGATGCATACTGATATTTCTCTTATACATCTAGATAACCACTACACACAGGCTGATTCCTTGGTCTCCCCTCTCTACTACAGTATCTTACTGTCTTCAGTAATATGGTTGACAATGAAACTGGCTCTTTGGCATTCCCCCCTTTTGCTCCCTAATAAAAGTTTGAGGCCAGCTTGTCAAGACTCCACATAAGATCAGCTAGCTGATTGGGGTTGTATTCAATTAGCACTGAACCATATTTTTTCATTTCAAGTATAGAAAAAATTAAGTCTGATTGCACTTCATTTCATATGCACCCTACAAAGGAAAATTTGTACCTTATATTCTAAGAGTTGTACCTTAGAATCAGCTTCCTGGAAACAATTGCCTTTGGAACATTATGGGAAGCTGCTCTTCTGAGGCCAGTGAATCATATACAACAGAGGACTGCTTGGTCAGGCCTCATTGGGATAAGATGAGCCTAATCCTTGAAAGACTTGACATCCTAGGGAAGTGGGATGCCTGGTGGCAGGGGTAGGGTGGTGCATCCTCTTGGAGGCAAGGGGGAGGAGGAATGGGATGAGGAATGGGGGTGGGTGGGAAGAGGAGAAGGAGGAGGGAGAGGAGGGGGAGGGAGAGGAGCAGGAAGAAGAGAAGGGGGAGGGGGATGAGGAAGAGAAGGGAAGACTTTAAGAGGCAGAGGGGTTGCAGAAAGCAAGACCTTCTGGAGCAATTAAGCAAGGTGGATCTGAGCTCATAGAGTTCAAAGCAGCAAGTACAGGGCCTGCATGGATCTGTACCAAGTCCTCTGCATATATATTGTAGCTATTAGCTTAGTGTTTTTATGGGACTCTGACTGAGAACAAGTACATCTCTGACTCCTCTCACTGCTTTGTGGCTCTTTTCCTCTTGCTGTGTTGCCCTATCCAACTTTGATATAATAGTTGTTGCTTCATCTTATGTAGGAAGCCGCTGCCTCGGCAAGGGCCGCGCTGCCCGCTGGCTCCCGGGAAAGGCCGCCGCCCAGGCTCCCGGGAAAGCGTCGTCCGCCGCCCCCCCCCCCCCCCCCCCNAAGGGAAAATATGCTAATGAGGCACTGCTTGTGGCACCAATGAACAGGCAATATGCTAATGGGTGTGGCTTGTGGCACCAATGAACGGGCCACATGCTAATGAGGTGTATCTTGGTGCACCAATCCACATCCACAACGACACCCCCCTCCCCCTCCCTGGGAGACTATAAAAGCAGCAGCTCTGCTGCTGTCCTGGGTCCTGGGAATCAACTATCAAGGCGCTCCTGAATAAAACTGACTGAGAAGATCCCGGTGGTGGCGTGTCTTTTTTGCTGGTTGAGGGAGGCTCATCGCAATCTTATATTTTATTTTGTTATGTTTGGTTGTTGTGTCTTGGAAGCCTATTCTTTTTTTTTTTTTTTTTCTTTCTTTCTTTCTTTCTTTCTTTCTTTCTTTCTTTCTTTCTTTCTTTCTCTCTCTCTCTCTCTCTTTCTTTATTTCTTTCTTTCTTTCTTTCTTAGATATTTTCTTTTATTACATTTCAAATGTTATCTCCTTTCCTAGTTTCCCCTCCAAGCCCCCCATTCCTTCCTCCCTCCCCCTGCTCACCAACCCACCCACTCCCACTTCCTGGCCCTGGCATTCCCCTACACTGGGGCATATAACCTTCAGAGGACTAAGGACCTTTCCTCCCACTGATGACCGACTAGGCCATCCTCTGCTACATATGCAGCTAGAGCCATGAGTCCCACCATGTGTTTTCTCTGACTGGTGGTTTAGTCCCAGGGAGCTCTGGGGGTACTAATTAGTTCATATTGTTGTTCCTCCTATAGGGCTGCAAACCCCTTCAGGTCCCTAGCTCCTTCATTAGGGACCCTGTACTCTGTCCAATGGATGGCTGTGAGCATCCACTTCTGTATTTGTTAGGCACTGGCAGAGCCTCTCAGTAGATAGCGATATCAGGCTCCTGTCAGCAAGCTCTTGTTGGTATCCACAATAGTATCTGGATTTGGTTGTTGGGGCAGTCTCTGGATGGTCATTCCTTCAGTCTCTGCTTCACACTTTGTCTTTGTAACTCCTTCCATGGGTATTTTGTTCCCTCTTTTAAGAAGGATTGAAGTATCCACATTTTGGTCTTCTTTCTTCTTGAGTTTCATGTGCTTTGTGAATTTTATCTTGGGTATTCTGAGCTTCTTGGCTAATATCCACTTATCAGTGAATGCATATCATATGTGTTCTTTTGTGATTGGGTTACCCCACACAGGGTGATGTCCTCCAGATCCATCCATTTGTTTAAGAATTTCATAAATTCATTGTTTTTAATAGCCATGTAGTACTCCATTGTGTAAACAGATGGGCCGTCATAAAATTGAAAAGCTTTTGTAAGGCAAAGGACACTCTCAATAAGACAAAAAGGCAACAAACATATTGGGAAAAGTCTTTACCAATTCTAAATCCTATAGGGGACTATATCCAATATATATAAAGAATTCAAGTAGTTAGCCTCCAGAAAATCAAATAACCCTATTAAAAATGGGGTACAGACCTAAACAAAGAATTATCAACTGAGGAATAAGGAATGGCTGAGAAGTACCTGAAAAAAAAAAGTTCAACATCCTTAGTCATCAGGGAAATGCAAATCAAAACAACCCTCTTACCAGTCAGAATGGCTAAGATCAAAAACTCACATGACAGCAGATGTTGGTAAAGATGTGGAGGAAGAAGAACACTCCTCCATTGCTGGTGGGATTGCAAGCTGGTACAACTACTCTGGAAATCAGTTTGGGCCAAGGAGTATAATAACCTGTATCATCATGGTCTTCTAGGTCGTTATGGTGAGGACCCGTATATGGGTCTTCTACGAGGTTGTACATTATTCCTGTGTGCGAAGTAATACAAGTATCTTCGAAATAAATCTTATCGGTCTTCGCCCTTTCTTGGGTCTACAGGGAGTTGTCTCCTTACCTATGTCGGACAAGAAAAGAAAGGATTCCTAGTCACCTCTTAATCTCTGCAAGCTCAGTTGCATATTACTTACTTGATTTGAGAGACAGTTTTCCTGGTATCCTCAACCCCTTCTGGCTCTTAAAATCTTTCTTCCTCGTCTTCTAAGGGATCCCTGAGCTCAAGGTGAGAGTCATCACCTCCTAGTATTTGTATCAAATTAGAAGCCAACACTAAATTAATCCACTCATTAGGGCAGAGCCCTCAGTGACTGAACTTAGCAATTAAGGCTTGAACCATTAATATCTGCCCCTGATGCAGATACTTCATATTCAAACTCTAACAGCTCTTAAGATGTACAAATTAAGACTTGGAAAAAGAAAAAAAAATTCACTAGCCAGAGTCATTCAGAGAGAAATGACACTGAAATTCTCCTTACATCTTCTCCATAATGATGCATCTTTCCTTACACAGGAAGAGGAAGGAAGTTAAAAGAAATGGCAAATAACTTTAAGACAGTAAGGAATAGGCATAAAATCCCACATGGCACACTGTATTCATATATAACTTTAAAGACTGTCTAATTCACTCATTTAACAAACAGTTAAAATCATGAGTCAGATAAAGAAGCTTGTCTGAAGTATTTAAATTTGCAATGAAAAAGGCAGGATTGTCAGTTTACCAGACTGAGAATTCAGTAGTTCAAATATAAAAATATTCACAGAACAAAAAATAGGTAATAATTATATTTTCATTGAAACCTGCTGATTCCAAATTTTACTTCTACTCTTTTTTTTAATTAGAGAATTTCTTTATTTACATTTCCAGTGTTATCCCAAAAGTCCCCTATACCCTCCCCCCGCCCTGCTCCCCTACCCTCCCACTCCCACTACTTGGCCCTGGCATTCCCCTGTACTGGGGCATATAAACATTGTTAGACCAAGGGGCCTTTCTTCCCGAATAAAGGCCAACTAGGCCATCTTCTAATACATATGCAGCTAGAGACAAGAGCTCTGGGGGTTCTGATTAGTTCATATTGTTGTTCCATCTATAGCGTTGCAGACCCCTACAGCTCTTGGGTACTCTCTCTAGCTCCTACATTGGGGACCCTGTGTTCTGCCCTATAGATGATTGTGAGCATCCACTTCTGCATTTGTCAGGGACTGTCAAAGCCTCCCAGGAGACAGATATATCAGGGTCCTTTCAGTTTTATCATTACTTCAAATGTCTTTTTGTTTTCAAACTTTGAACTTGTCACAGCATAAATCAATGTCATACTAGCTCTGTTGTCTATCTCTCTATTATCTGCCCATTATTTTTATCTATCACTATCTCTTCTATCTATCTATCTATCTATCTATCTATCTATCTATCTATCTATCTATCTATCAATCATCTATATCCTATATCTATCATCTCTTTATCATCTTCATCATTGATCAATCTATCTATGATCTATCTATATATAATCTACCTCTCTATGATCTATGTGTCTATTTATCTATCTCTCTATTATCTCCTAGACACCTAATAGATTATACTTTATTCTGCTGTTTATCTATTTATTCTGTAAGAATAGTTCAAGAGCAGCTAGCACTTGTTATTTGTGTATACATAGCAACATTGCCTTTTCTAAGTTTTAATCTGTTGAAAGAGTTCAATAATATTTTTATTAAATATAATAATATAGTGTTTTATAAGGACTTTAATAGATATTTTACACTATTTTCTGTTTTTCAGTTAAAAATAAGAAAAATACTTTTTATTGCCAATTTTAGTTATTCAGACATAATTAATGATATACAGAGAATTTCTTTTTTATTTTCATTTCCAAGTGGTAATATATTTCATTTCACTGTGATTTAAAATTATGTTATATTAGAGGATATCATGAAATTATTTATAATGAAATCATTTAATATAGAAAGTTTAAATAAAAAGTAATTTTAAGGATATGTTAAATGGAAAAAAAGGAAGATATTCCTCTTTTTCAGAGTATATTTAGACAAAGAGCTTGATTGTATCTTTCCTTCCATTCATCTCATCTACTTTAATTGCTCTCATCGATGACCTTATTATCTGCACTTAACCCCACAGTTGTGGCCCCTTCCCTTTTCTCTAGTAGTCTCCTTCTAGATTCACATTCATGACATTTCAAAAATTTTAGATTCTAATGGAGGTTTCTTAGGCCTGTTTTTTTTGATAGTCTATGACTCTTTTGGAAAGCACTTGTCAACCCAAGTGGTCTAATTTAATATATAACTTATATATACATAATCTTACATATTATATATAATTGTTTCTATTTGGGGTAAATAAAAACAATATGATTCCTTTAGGATTTACCAAGCATTCTTAGTATTAATTCATTCCTCCTCCTTCCCTCCCTCTTCTTCTGTATTTACCTCCCTCACTTATCTCCAATTCGAGCCACCCTCCCTGTTTATCCAATTTCCCCACCTAGTGTCACCTGTGTCCTATTTTTCCCCTTTGTGGTACCCTTCTTTATTGTTCCCTTTTACTTTCCCAGTTTCTGTGGTTATTCTGGGTACTTCCCTCCCTCTACCTCCTGTAATTATTTTGTTCCCCCTTCTAAGTAGTATTGAAGCATCTATATTTTCTTCTTCCTTCATGCTAAGCTTTGTATTGTCTGTGAGTTATATCATGGGTATTCTGAGTTTTGGGGCTAATATACACTTATTAGTGAATACATACTATGTAATCCTTTTGTATCTGGTTTACTTCACTCAGGATGATGTTTTCTAGTTCCATCCTAGTTACATCAATTTACCTGAAAATTTCACGTAATCATTGTTTTTAGTAGCTGAGTAGTACTCAATTGTGTGAATGTATCACATTTTCTGTATCTATTCTTCTGTTGAAGGACATCTGGATTGTTTCCCTTATTTCTGTACCCTTGTCAACCTTTCCTTTTTGTCAACTGTATTGTTGATCTTAGCCATGCTGGCTGAGTCTAGATGAACAATGAATAGGATACATGTATAACACAACACCTGCTGCTAAGGCTCAGAGAACATCTTGGAAGAAGAGGCAGAAGCATTGTAAAAGCCAGAAGATGAAGAAGAGTACTGTGAGACTGTGTCTCTTAGAAATGACAGGGAAGCTATACTCATGATACCTCAATAACATTGCTATCTATAAAGATCTGAGCAATGGCAATAGCATTAATATAGAAGGGGAAAATCTCACAGGATTCCACCTCAAGACAAAGAAACACAGCCAAGGAATGATTACTGAGAGGGAGAATTAGTCTCTTCCAGGATGAGCCTTTAATTGAAACCAAGAAACCATATACACACAAGCAACAAAAAATGAACTAAACAGTTTTTACGTATATATTTTGGCATTTATACATTTATGTAACAAAGTCAAAAGAAAAAAGGGCCGGGCAGTGTTGGCGCATGCCTTTAATCCCAGCACTTAGAAGGCAGAGGCCGGTGGATTTCTGAGTTCGAGGCCAGCCTGGTCTACAGAGTGAGTACACAGAGAAAACCTGTCTCAACAAAACAAACAAACAAACGAACAAACAAACAAAAACAAAACAAAACAATAAGAAAGAAAGAAAAAAAGGTTTTTAATCTGCGATGTATGAGGGGTATGGAAAAGGATGAAGGAAGGAAAGAGAATTAGGAAGTGATAGAGTTATATTTTAATTAAAATAAAAAAAATGACTCTGCCTATGAGAGAAAGCATGTGATACTTTCTGCAGTGGTTAATCATAGGCATTGCCCAGTTGATTGAATTGATAAATCCCTAATCCACTAATGAAGCACATCTGTGAATTGTAGGTGTGAGTTTCTTTCTAATAAGCTTAAGGGAAGAGGGAAGAGCCACCCTGAGTGTTGATGGCTGCATCCTATGGGCTAGAGTCCTGACTAAAAACAAAGTGGCAATTAAAAAAAAAAGGAAAGGAGGAATAAAAGAAGGAAGGAAGGAAAGAAGGAAAGAAGGAATGAAGGAAAGAAGGAAGGAAAGAAGGAAGGAAGGAAGGAAGGAAGGAAGGAAGGAAGGAAGGAAGGAAGGAAGTCAGCCAGCCATCTGATCACTAGCATTACCTTCTGTTTCCTGATCTGTGCCATGGATCAAACTGCTCCCATCATCCTCCCTTAGGTGTTTTGTTGTTGGGCATGTGGTTGAGTGAGGAAAAGTGACTAAAGTACTTGTCTTTCTGAGACAGACTTGTCTCTTTAACACGGTGATCTCCAGTTCCATCTATTTTCCTATAGCATGGCTTGGTTCCTGTTCAACATTTCTTCTGAGTGGGAAGATCTGCAACTTCTCTGTTGACTTTCCCATGTCCATGAGTGAGGTTGTATTTGCTTTTCTTCACATTTTTCTTTTCTTTTTTCTTTCTTTTTTTTTTTTTAGATTTTTTTTAATTAGAGAAATTCTTCATTTACATTTCAAGTGTTATCCCAAAAGTCCCTGATACCCACCCCCCGCCCTGCTCCCCTACCCTCCCCCTCCCACTGTTTGGCCCTGGCATTCCCCTGTACTGGGGCATATAAACATTGCTAAACCAGGGGCCTTTCCTCCCGAATAATGGCCAACTAGGCCATCTTCTAATACATATGCAGCTAGAGACATGAGCTCTGGGGGTTCTGATTAGTTCATATTGTTATTCCATCTATAAGGTCGCAGACCCCTACAGCTCTTGGGTACTCTCTAGCTCCTACATTGGGGACCCTGTGTTCTGCCCTATAGATGGTTGTGAGCATCCACTTCTGTATTTGTCAGGGACTGTCAAAGCCTGCCAGGAGACAGCTATATCAGGGTCCCTTCAGCAATATCCTGATGGTGTGTGCAGTAGTGTCTGCATTTGGTGGCTGATTATGTGATGGACCGCCCAGGTGGGACATTCTCTGGATGGTCCATCCTTTCGTTTAGCTCCAAACTTTGTTTCTGCACCTCCTTCCATGCATATTTTAATCCCTATTATAGGGAGGAATGAAGTATCCATGCATTGGTCTTTCTTGAATTTCTTATCTTTCCAAGCTTAGAAGCCTAGAGTTGAGAGAGGTAAGAGGGAGTACAGCATCTATGCACACTGCTGCTTCTGAATTATTCAAGGTAACCGAGAAAGGAAGGAAATGGAAGAAATGATGAAAGATTATTCAATGGCAGACTCATTTTATTTGGTTTAGGTATTGATTATAATAAAAGTGGACTTTGGTAATTACTTTCCTCATTGTTGTGATAAAACATCTGATAACAACAACTTAAGGAAGGGCTTTTCTTGGCTTACAGTCTGAGAATGCATTCCATTGTGGTGGGCATGGCTCTAGGAACATGAAATGACTTACACAATATGTCTACAGTTGGGAAGCTAATTGGTTAGTTCACTGTCTCCCTTTACTCAGTCAGGAACCTAAGTCCCACAGGATAGTGCTATGCCCTTTAAAGTAGGACTTTGCAGTTAATCTTCATTAGTAACTTCTTTAGATCCATCTTTAGTTGTTTGTCCAAAGTATTTTTTTTTTTTTTTGAGATCCCATTAAGCTGGCAAGGAAGATTAACTCTCAGGACTCTCTGTGTGAGGACATTCCAAAGCTGGTTCCTTCTATTCTGAGGACTCTCTTAGGTGGATACCTTTGGGGAACTATAATTCAACATTACTCCCTGATTCATGTTTTTATTACCCACTTCCTAACATAAGCCCTGGACTATAAGAGTTCTTTGTTGAAATCATGTAAGACAACCCAGACCTGGCCCTGTTCTACAGCACTAATCTAACCTATTTAAAAGTTTGCCCCCTGGCAGGTAATGTTCTGAAAGTGTAGGCACCCTCCACTGTATCCCCCTATCTCTTCAATCTGCCCTGGTTACTTCTCTCTCCTTTGGGTTTATCACATACTAGGCTTTGTACTTTTCAATAAGAATTTTATGTGAACCGCACAGAATGGTTTCTTTGGAGGCCTTTTGATTTGGCTTGTGGTAGCAGGGGAATGAGAGAAAATACCCAGCATACATCACCTCTATGGCACTCTATAAAGTGTTCTTAACTCAGCAGGTTTTGCCCATCCATCTCCTGATAGAGGTGTAAGGGGTGAGTGGTGAGGATGTATTTGCATAACTAACTTTGGACCAGCTCTCACAAATCACACCTAGGTGCTTCAGCATATCTCTTTGGCATACTTTACAACCTTTCTCGTCAAGTTTAGGGCTTCAACTAAATCTGAGGACAGGGAAATTTCTACCTAGTATATATACTCTTATGTATACCACAAGGTTTTCTTAGGTTACTGTTTAACACTGAAAGAAGCTATTTTTTTGTTCTTGGTCTGTGGTAGAGTCACTAAAGTATATGCTGCATTTTCAAATTGCAACTTTATTTTTTTAACAAGGACATTCCTCCCTTTCTCTTCTTTCTCCTCCCCCCTCCCTTCATTATATAAGTAGGGAAAATTGTGTGGCATATTAAGGGTTCTCTGGAGAAACAAAATGTTGTTTCATGTAATTGTGGGAACTTCAAAATATTCAGAACTCAGCTGAGAATTGATGGTGGTCTTGAGTTTTGCATTTACAAGCTGAGCTCTCTCACTCCTTTGTCCTCACACCTCTCACTTCTCTCACTTCTTTCTCCTCTTCCCTTTCTCTTTGTCTTCTTCCTTACTCTCCTCTCTCCTTCTTTCTCTCTCTCTTTCTCTCTAGCCTTTCCTTTCTCTCTCTCTCTTCTACCTTCTCTCTTTCCCCTGCATTTCTATAATAAAGCTCTTTAACCATAGAGTCTCTGCTCTGCTCCTTCAAGGCCCACTGCACACTCTGGTCAGTGTTGGGAACTTCTTCCCTCTTCCCTCTCTCCCACAACCCTGGTGGCTTTAGCAAAGTAGTTCTGGGGTGGGGGGTGGGAGTCCCCAGGCAGGGCTGCCCCTTTGCAACCCCCTGAAGAGTGGGATAGAGGAATGCCCACCCAGGGATGAATGGATAGGGTAGGTATCGGCTTTCCCATGCCCGACTGACCAGAGAATCTGGAAACTCTGTCAGGGTAGTGGGCATCTTTTTCCTTCTGTTCTTCCCCAGGGGCCCCCTTTATTTTGTTCCCAACAGGGAGAGATAATATTGAAAAAACAAGGGTCTGTGTCTTGATATTTTGACAAGGTGAGCGCTAAAAGGAACTTGTTAAAATTCAAACATTTGCAAAAATGTTTCAAAAAGCTTTTAAAAATCAAGATATTTTGAAGTTGAGAAGTCAGGGATAGTGGGAATGAAGGAAGCATTGTATTCAAGGCCAAAGGGGCAAAGGGGAGGACTGGAGGACTGTTTTAGCCTGTGTAGAATGAGAGTCATGAGATTCTAGGAAACAAATAGCAAACTTTCCTGCCCGTTGCCTATCCTTTTAGAAATTCTATGGTCCTCATGCTTTTCTCCCCTCTTTTTGTAATCACTCAGTTGGTACATCTGATGACCTAGATGGTGGGAAAGTGACTGATGTCCTGGGTGTGGAATAGATGGTATGGATACTTCTGCAGTACATTTTCTTAGGGCCTTGGATTTATGTGCAGCCACTTTTGTTCCTTTCTTTGCCAACAGAGAGGCAGTGTTCATGGAGAATGAACTCTGTGTGACTGGAGCTCAGTGCAGTTTCCATGAAGCCCATGTCTAAAGGAAAGGAGAGGCCAGAGAGCAAATCTACTCCTTGCTGGCCAGATGGAAACACCACAGTGAGTGCCCTATCAGCTGCTTCTCACCTAAGCCATGGATGTAAGTGACTGCTTTTTTTGTTTGTTTGTTTGTTTGTTTGTTTTTAAAGCAGTGGAATGTAGACTTATCCACGAAAAAGTAAAAGGAGAATTTCAATAATTTGGTCTGTCTTTCTATCTGTCATTTTATCTTTCTCTTTCTTCCCTCATCTCTCTTTCTTTTTCTCTGTCTCTGTCTCTGTTTCTGTCTGTCTGTCTGTCTGTCTGTCTGTCTGTCTGTCTCTCTGTGTTGGTAAGGAGAAAAAGTTTTAAAAAGTTTACTTATTTGTTTATATAATCAACTAGAAATTAATAGATTTGGGATTGAAGCCCATTTTATCCCTAATATTTGTTCTCTTCTCTGTTTTTGCCCATATTGCAAGTATGCAAATATCTTGTAGAAAATGATAATAAATTTCACAATATGAGAGAACTGTTGGTTCTCCATTTCACATAGCATCTTTATGCCTAGATGTATTGGAAGAACCTAAAATTATGCATGTGTCTGTACATAGAGAAAATTAATGCCCCGAAGGGTACCCTGTATACATGTACATTGTCACCTATACTGCTTAAAATTTTGAAGGGTAGGTAAAATATGTAAAAACTGAGTCTTAGAGTGTATACTCCTTAAGACATATATCAAGTAATGCAGCTGAAATAAGACTGTGCTTGTATAGTCAAAGTTAATTGTTGTAGGCGCCAGTGCAATGTACTATTCATGTAACAAATTACTGAGAGGTTTCCCTATAGCTGCACTATAATAGATGACATATCTAAAATAATAATCAAAATCTCATGTCACCTACATAAGGGTCTTCCATCAAGTGCTGGAACTAAACACAGTAGCAGGCAACTATATGATTTAATAAAGTAGTGCTGGATATTAGCACAGGACTCACCATGAGCAGCAAGTTTAAGACCTGTTCAAGTTCTCATCACAGCAGTCCAGTAGACAGACGATTGTTTACGTTTCTTCCACCATAGAGTGTGGGATTGTTGAGGATTATTTCAGGAAAGGAAGCTTCTGCAGAAAGATGACCCTTCACAGGAATATTAATTAGTAAGAAAAAGCCTATTAGGAGACAGGTGAAAGGGACACAGAAAAGGTAGTGATATATTGGAGAGACAAAGTGGGTCATATGGAGGAAAAAACGCCATAGATATTTAGTGATGCTAGGGTCTGAGTGAAAGGGAAGGCATTTCCTGATCAATGGCTATGGACCTCTGAGACTGAAGAAATATATAAACTTTTGAACAGAGAAATAATGTGCACCAGGATTGTGTGCTGAGCAAACCACCGTGCACTTATACAATTTCTTATAAAACTCCCATGGCTCCCCCGAGTCTACAAAACTTAGACTAGGGAGTACTCTTGATTTAGAGAATGCTACAATACAATGCACTCCGAAATTGGGATACTTGGTGATTAACTTTTTTCTTAAGGGAAAAAAGTTGTTCCTTGAATTTGAGGTCCTTTGGTCATTTCTTCTTTTTCTTCACCTATTTTGGAAGTTGTTTTGAAAGCTGAAGTGACATATGGCAGAAGAGGGAAGAGAGAAAAAGCCAGACAGAAACAGAACGGCTTGTCTTGGGTGTCTCCTGAGTCCCTGCTTCTTGGCATATCTCATCAAGTTTACACAATGTATCTTCAAAATGCATTCTTTTGATAAAGGAAAGAGAATAGAAATACATCTAAAAAAAATACCTGACTTGTCTTCACTCATTTAGAGGGATAAAGGGAGACCCAGATTTGAAGCCAAGATTGTTCTTTTTGTAAGCCCTATGCTTGTACACAGCACTACTAAACATCTGTGGAGCAAGAATATGATGGGGTCCATGACATTTATGTCTACCTTTCTTTCCCATGTAATATACTCAACAGGGAAAAATGGCAGAATCTATTTCAGCAAATGCTCGAGTGATAAAACAGCTTTGCGTCTTATTTGTCTGTCCTCTGCATTTGAAGTTTTATTTACTATATGCATTTTATGGAAGCTCATAAAAGTCAATAAACTCAATATTCCAGAAATTCTTTGCAATTTAACATCTAGATGATTAGGGTAACAAAAAAGAGAATTCAGTGTTGTTTTATGAAGGCGATTAACTCAGTCCCAGTTCTCTCCCCAAAGAAAAGAGTTCAAACAGAAAGCAATATGCATCTTCTCCATCTAAGGAGACAGATAAAGGAACAAAAGATATGGCATGAACCCTTAAAACTACCATGTCCTTTTAGCTAAGTATGGAAGCTTAATTAAAGTTATTTTAAGTAATAGTTAATTATGCTTAATTAAACTAATTATGGAATTAGCCATGGGAATTTGAATGAACCACAATGCAGACATGTTTGGTCTCTGCAGATCAAGTAAACTAGTTTTCATAGATCCCAAAATTTCTCTATATGTGTGAGAGGCAATATAACATAAAGCCTAGATGATAGCTTTGACTACCCAAAACTAAAATAATGAATGACTAAGTGATGTAAGTATTAAATGTGTGTGCATGTGAGTGTGCATTTGTGTGTTTGTGCATTTGTGTGTGTGTGCATTTGTGTGTGTGTGAGCGCGTGTGGTATATGAATGATATCATAGAGAATACTCTGTTCTTCCTCTCCTCTCCAAAGTACAGTGTGTGAGACTATATTAAATTTGATTTATTTTAATGTAGGATTGCTTTGGGGGAAAGCAAATGAAGATTAAAGGTCTAACAGACAATGCTGTTTATGTTTTCAAGGGCTAAATTGTCCTTTTTTTGTCTATGCATTATTCATATTTACCAGATGCTGTAGGGATTCTGGCTGACTTTAGGAAAGCTCTAGCTTGTTTTTACTTGGAGATATCATTTAAACTGAAACATCAAGAGCTGGCATTGTTACCTCTGTGGTCTTGATTTAATAAGAGCCACTGGGTATGTAGGCAAATGGATAGTCTTCCCTGTGTCATGGTAGTGCTTGCTAATAACATCCCTTAATGGTTTCTTGGCTTTACTGATGTTGGAAATCTATCATTTTGTTTAGTGGGAGAATTCCTAGTGAATTGTAATGAGAATGATTCTTAAAGTACAGTATCCCAGAATCTTTCAAGTGAAATTTCTTCAAATCAAGTTTCACCTCAGTTTGCAGAAGTATTTTCTATCTAAATCTCAAGAAGAAGGCTTGTGTCTGACCTAAGCTTCTTTTTAGGTATTTGACCTCCTCAATTATCTCATTTGTCTAGTGAGCAAAACTCTCTCTCTCTCTCTCTCTCTCTCTCTCTCTCTCTCTCTCTCTCTCTCTCTCATTAAGTGGGTGTTGTCTGTCATATATTTCTATTGAATGAAAGGCACTCTGGAATGGGGAGTGGGAAGGAAGCCTCAGAGATCAAGCCATATAGTACATATAGTAGGAAGACACAATCAGGAATTAGGTCTTAAGAAAAGCCTTAATATAAGCGATGGTGATCAGGTTGGTGAGATGGCTCAGCAGGTAAAATACTTCTTTTATGAGGACCTGAGTTGAGATTTGAAGAACCCACATAAAAGCCAGATATAGTTGTTCCTGTCTAATCCCAGGGCTCTTGTGGTGAGATGGGAAGCAGAGACAGGAGAATCTATGGAAAGTCACATACTAACTAGTCTGACATACAGGAATGTCAAACAAGAAGAGACCCTTTCTCAAATGATGTGGAAGGTAAAGACTAGTACCTGAGGTTGTCATCTGATCTGTGCATGTAGACTGTGCTACATGCACACACATACAAACTGCTGTTTAACCCCTTATAATATCACACATATACTCCCACATTTCTCTCTCTCTCTCTCTCTCTCTCTCTCTCTCTCTCTCTCTCTCTCTCTCTCTCTCTCTCTCTCTCTCTCTCTCTCTCTCTCTCACACACACACACACACACACACACACATACATTAGTAGAACATCTAACTTTCTCAAAAATTATCAAACAGCTCATGAATCTCTCTGAAACTAGGAGATACGTTTAAAGCATTAATATACTTGGCAATGAGTACAATGAGTATATGTTTCATTTTAAGTAGGAATGTAATTGCCACTTAAAAAAGATTTAAAGTGAAGTATGTTTATTTCGAAAGATCAGAAAACACCAGAGAAGGAAAAAATATTAACAAAGTACTTCCTACTGGCCAGAGTTAAATGCAACAAAGGTGCTGTAGAGGTCAAATGGGGCAATGTATATATATACAAAATGGACCTGTATAGTAAAATATACGTAAATAAATATATAAATAAACAATAAAAGGAATATATGTGTGTTCTCTCCCTCCCTCCCTCTCTCTCTCTCTCTCTCTCTCTCTCTCTCTCTCTCTCTCTCTCTCTCTCACACACACACACACACACACACACACACACATATATATATATATATATATATATATATATATATATATATATATATATATATATATATATTCTTACAGGACACTATGAGTCAAGGAAATTCAAATGATGATGAGGTCATTTTATGTTGGTCATCTACTGCTAGACATGTAGCCTACTCTTAAGAATACTTTGTTTTCCCAGTGAGATTAGCTTGGCGAAATCTAAATTTTCATTTACAAGTGATTAAGTGATTATCAACTGGAGATAGCTCTGTACGAGGGACAGGGACACATGTGCACTTATCCTCTCAAATCTAGGACCCCATCTGGGGCAGACCTTGCAGACCCTGTGTTTCCTGCTTTAGTTTCTGTGAGTTCATATATGCATTGGTTCTGCTGAGTTTAGAAGGCCTTGGTGTCTTTCTTACTTCTGCCTTTATACCCTTTCTGCCTCTGCTGCTGCAGGGTTTCCTGAGCCCTGAGTGGAGGGATTTGATGGAGATATCCCTCTACTGGAGGAGAGGTCTTCCACTCACTGCATGTTGGCTAGCTGTGGGTCTTTGTATTTGTTCCCACTTGCTGTAAAGGGAAACTTCTCTGAAGATGGATGAACATGACACTAATGACAATGTCATTAGGAATCATTGCATCATTACATTCCTGTAGTAGAACAGTAGTATTTGGTTTTCTCCTGCACCTCCTGAGTCTCAAGTTCTTGGCCACTCAAGGAGCATGTCTTAAGTCAAATCAGATATTGGTTGGTTCCCTGCACAAACTTTGTGCCACCATCACACTAGTATATCTTACAGGAAGAACACCATTGTAGACTGAAGGGTTTGTAGCTGGGTTGGTGTCTTTGTTTCTCCTTCTGCGGTGTGCAGAGTAGCTTTCAGTTCCAAGAGCACTAGCCCATAGGTGTGCAAGCTCTAGGTCCTGATAACTTGTATTCAATGAGTTGTGCAGATGCCGTCTTCAGCAATGAGACTGTGCTGCCAGTTTATGAAGAGGAGCCATAGTCTTGGCCACAGCCTGGGTAGTTAAGGGGTTTTCATGGGACCTCTCTGTTCAACAACCCAATTAGGTGAAGTCATTTCTGGTTCTAAAAGCTTCATTTGATGAAAAGAGATGGCCAGTTGGGGCTCTGTCTCTTCATTCCTTGGTGATTTCAATTGCCTTCATATACATATACATATACATATACATTGTAAAAAAAAAATCTCTATTGTATTAGATTTCTATACTACTGCTCAGATAGCCCTTACTTGTAATTTGCTTATCATTGACTTAACAGCTAATATTCCCAGAAAAGTAAATATATACTATATTTTTCTTTCTAGATCAGCGTTTCTTTGATTGAATAAGAATGGCCCCCATAGACTCATATTTTAATCCTAAATCACCAAGGATTGGTACTATTTGAAAGGATTAGAACTGTTCGAGTAGGTGTGGCTTTGTTGGAGGAAGTGCCCCACTGGGGGTGGGCTTTGAAATCTCACTGATACCTTTCTCAGCAGGTGGACAAATATATAGCTCCCAGCTACTGTACCATGCTCCTTGCCATAATGATAATGAACTAAATGTCAAACTATAAGCAAGCCCCCAATTCAATGATTCCTTTCATAAGAGTTGCCATGGTCATGGTGTCTATTCACAAGAGATAGAACAGAGACTAAAACAGTTACCACATTCAGGAAGATTTTTTTTTTCTACTTCCATCCATTTACCTGTGAATTTCATTTCTTTTTTCTGGCTAGTATTCCATTATGTAAATGTACTACATTTTCTTTATCCAGTCTTCTGTTGAGAGACATCTAGGCTGTTTCTAATTTTGGGCTATTATGAATAGAGAAGCAATGAAAATGGTTGAGCCCAAGGGTGCCATAGCTGGACCTCAAGGCAGATCAATTCCAATCTTCCTAATAACTGCCAGACTGATGCCCATAGTTGTTCTAGAAGATTAAACTCCAAGACCCCAGCAATAGATGGGTGCTCCCTTTTCTCTACAACCTCACCACCATAAGCTGTCATTAAAAAAATTAATCTTTTTTTATTTTGTTTTTTTTTATTATTTTATTTATTTACATTTCAAATACTGTCCCCCTTCCCTGTCTGTCCTCCACAACTCCTCTCCCACTCCTCTCCCTTTGCCTCTAAGAGGTTACTTCCCCACCCACTTGCCCACTCCCACCTCACCCCTCTACCATACCTCTTCACTGGGTCATCGAGCCTCCACAGGACCAAGTGTCTTCCCTCCCATTGATGTCAGATAAACAATCCTCTGTTAGTGGGGGGTCATGGTCCCACCCATGTATACTGTTTTGTTTATGGTTTAGTCTCTGGGAACTCTGAGAGGTCCAGTTAGTTGATATTGTTCTTCCTATGGGATTGCAAACCCCTTCAGCTCCTTCAGTCCTTTCTTATCTCTTCCATTGGGGTCCCTAGTTTCAGTCCAATGGTTGACTGTAGTGTCAGCATTTGTCTTAGTTAGGTCCTGGCAAAGCCGCTCAGAGGACAGCCCTACTGGGCTCTTGTCTGCAAGCAGTTCTTGGTATCAGCAATAGTGTTTGGGTTTGGTGTCTGCTGATGGGATGGATCCCAAGGTGGGGTGGTCTCTGCCTTTCCTTCAGCCTCTGCTCTATTTTTTGTCTGTGTGTTTCCATGTATGTCTTTTTATTCTGGATTACCTCACTCAAGATGATATTTTTTAGAAATTTATTAATCTTAACCATTTTGTCAGGTTTAATATAAAATACCAAAGTAGTAGTTTTAGTTTAATTTTCCCCATAGCTAAGGATGTTGAACATTTCTTTAAATGTTTCTCAGACTCTTGAGTTTTGTCTTTTGAGAATTCTTTGTTTAGACCCATACCCTATTTTTAATTGGAGTTTTTGTTTGTTTGTTTGTAAATGTCTAGTTTCTTGAGTTCTTTCTATATTTTGGATGGAAGTCTTCTTTTCAATGTGCAGTTGGTAAGAATCTCTTCCCACTTGTTAGTCTGCTGCTTTCTCAGAGTGATTGTGTCCTTTTCCTTACAGAAGCTTTTCAGTTTCGGGAGGCACCATTTATTTTTTGTTGATCTTAGTGCCTGTGCTGTTGGTATTCTGTTCAAAAAGTTTTCCCTATGCCAATAAATTCAAGGCTATTTTTCCAATTTCTCTCAGATTCCATGTATCAGATTCCATGTATGTTGAAGTCTTTGGTCCAATTGGAGTTGAGTTTTGTACAGGTCAGTTTTGAGTATGGGTCTATTTGAATGTTTCTACCTGTAGTCATCCAGTTTGGCCAGAACCAAGTGTTGAGATATTGTCTTTTTTTTTTCTATTATGTATTTCTGTTATTATTATGTGTCCAGAGCTGTGTAGACTTATCTGGGTCTCACATTCAATTCCTTTAATCAACATGTCTGGTTTTTATCCCAATACCATGGTGTTTTTATTAGCATAGCTCTGCAGCACAACTTGAAAATGGGGAGAGTGAAATCTCCAGTACTTCCTTTAATATTTAGGATTATTTTAATCTCCTCCTCCTTTTCTCTCCTCCTCTTCTTCTTCTTTGTGTCTGTGTGTGTGTGTCTATATGAAGTTGAAAAATCTTATTTCATGATTTGTAAGGAATTGTGTTTGAGTTTTGATGAGGATTACATAGAATCTATACATTGCTTTTTGGTAGTTGAGAGCATTAATATTTAGAGTTGTTATTGAACAACATTTATCAATTTTTGTTATTTGTTGTTGTGTACTGTCTCATTTTCTTCATTAACTTTTCTGGGATTATTTATTCATTTTTCTCCTCTTGGATGGAGTTATCCTTCTCTTCTGCCTCTTTCCTTCTTCTGCCTACTGACTGAGCTTGATTGATAGAAGACATAAATTACCTCAACTTGTTTTTACCATGAAATATTTTTTCCTCCTCTGAATATGATTGATAGTTTTGCTCACATGCCTTGTGATCTTTCAGCTCCTGTCTGTCCAGGCCTCTGTGGCTTTCAATGCCTTCCACTGAAAAGTCAGGAGAATGTACAGGACTTTCTTTATATGTGACTTGATATTTTTCCTTTGTTACCTTTAGCATCCTTTCTTTGTACTGTATATTTAGGTTATTATATGTCCTGGGAAGTCTGTGTTCTGTATGCTTCTTCTACATTCAAAGAACATGTTCCTTTAGTTTGGGGAATTTTCTTCTATGTTGTTGGTAAAAATAATTTTGTGTGCTATTGACCTGGGGTTCTTCTCCTTCCACTCTACCTATTATTCAGAGGTATGGTATTTTCATAGTATCCCAGATTTTTCTTAATGATTTTGTACCTGGATATTTTTTATTTAACCTTTTCTTTGATTGGCTTACTTTTCTACCTTATGTTCAAATCCTAAAATTCTTTCTTCCATTTCTTTTCATCTATTGATGGTGGAAGCTCCACTGTTAGTTCAGTTTGTATTTTCGCTGGTGATTCTATTTCTTTGTCAAATTCTAGTTTCTCATCTTGAATTAGTTTCATTATCTCATCCACCATTTTGTGTTTTCATGATCTCCATTAAGGCATTTATTCATTCCTTCTTTAAAGTCCTGGAACATATTCATAATATCTACTTTGAAGTTCTTATCTTGTGTTTCAGCTGAATCGCCTTTGTCAGGGTCAGTAGGGTTGCTGCTTTTGGAAGAAGCATGTTGCCTTGGGTTGTCAAGCTTGTGTCTTTGCACTGGGATCTAGACATTTGCAATTATATTTGATGTGTATCTTGGTGTAGATATATGTCCTTGACTTTCTTAGGTGCATGTTCCATCTTTTTGGTTGCTTTTGTCCATTCTTGGTAGTAGAAAAATGTTGTGACTATGGGATCCCTCAGCTGCAGTGGGTCTGGAATATTTGGTAGAGAACAATTCTACAGGTTAATGAAAATTACAAAGAATGGACACACATATTTTTTCATTGTCTATATTCTTAATATAGAATATATTAAATATATCTAAGATCTTTAGAGAGATCTGTGAGTTTGTTGGAAGGGAGCTGTGGGCAGTATTCTTTATAGTTCACATAACCAGATGGTACTTAAAACAGAGTAGAGCTCAATAAATGCCTATAAGTGTCATTAAATGATTTTTTTTAATGTCAGCTATATACTTGGAATCTTTCTATATAATTCTAAATAAGTAGTGAACTTTGAAAATTTTATCATTTTGTTGGGCATAGAATATGAGCCAGACAGTATGCTAACTGGATTATATACATTATCTTTCTCAGTACTCATACTACCTGTAAGACAGACACCATTCTTATGATGTTGAAATAGAGAAGAATTGGGCCTAAAGAAATTAAATATCTTTTTTTTTTCAGCTAAGTCCTAAATCACAAAGCTAGATTTCCAATCTTTCTGTCTTTTAATCACATAATGTCATAACCTCAAGTAGTTGGAAAATTTATATTCTAAAAGTGGATAACTGTGACTTAAGTGGTTTAAAAATATAAATGGGGGACTAGTATATTTTAATTTAAAAATGATAGGCAATATCATCATCTGGATGCTTTGCTACTCCTACATTTGTTTTAAATTTACTTATATTCTTTATGATGTTTATAACATCTAAAAATGAAAAGAGACATTAATTATATAATTATGTATGTTGCCAGGATTCCTGGCTCTTTGGAATCAGTTACACTAGAGTCAATGGCCTGTTACAGGTACACTGACTCTGGTTCACAGCATAAAGGAGCACATGTGTACACATAAATGGAGACAAAAATACAGTTATATATAAGATGTCATACATTTAAGTCCATTATAATGCCTTTAAATATCATTATAAAGCATCAAGAAAATTGCTACAATAATTCAAACATTTTAAAATATTTAGAAGATTTGAGATTAGGAGTTTTTCCTTATGTACATTTTTTATGAACCAAGCAAGGACACTTTTCTTTACACTGTTCTTTCTTTTCTAATTCGTCAAGACAAGACAAACATATCATTAAGCACACAGGAGTGTTACTAAAGCATGAAGTTGTGCATACGTATACTGTTTAGATTTTGTCAATTTGATATCAACGCACACACATCTAATTTCAATTGAGGAATTGCCTTCATCAGATTGGCTTACAGTCTGTGAAGGTGTTTTCTTGATTAATGATTTGTGTGGAAGGGTGCAGTATGGGCTGTTCAACCATTTGGCAGGTGATTCTGGCTTATATAAGAAAGGATGCTGAGCAAGCCATAGATAGCAAGCTAGCAACCAGCATCCCTCCATGGTTTTTGCTTTAGTTCCCACCTTGAGTTTATGCCATGCTATCACTGCAGGCTGCCTTTTCTCCCAATTTCTTTTGGTTATGGTGTTCATTACAGCAATAGAAACTTAACTAGGACATCGAGGCATACCCATCTGGAGTCTTCAAGTCTGTTTGTTTTGTTATGCACCAGAATTACCTTGTTGTGGCTTTGTTCTTTTATTTATTTATTTATTTATTTATTTATTTATTTATTTATTACAGATCCACTCAGTAAAGCCACCCTTATGGAATTTCTTCAGAAGTTCCATTGGTGGAGTGATTATGAAATTTTTTCCATTCTAAAACTTTTGTTGCTGATAAAGAATTGCAATTTTCCTCTTTCTGCAATGCAAAAGACTCTTTAATCTCAAAGTGACAAATGAAGTGCATTATTCAGAATCTTCCCTTTAACTTTAAAGTGTGCTGGTGCCAAAAGCCTATTCAGAACCTATAGGCTTCTCTCATCTGATGTAAGGTTAGAGTCACCCAAGCAGAGAGTAGAGATCAAAGGCATCTTGTGATATCAGGGATCAATCTAGCAAATCACAGTGGCTGGCAGCTGAAATGGAAAATTGCCAGCTCCTGACCCAACACCAGGAGGTTCAGAATTATTTCACAGCAAGCCAAAGTGAATTATTTCTTGTTGATGTGTGGCACTCTCTGTAAATGGAACTTGGTGACAAATGCTAAGAGGGAAGTACTCTATCAGTATTTGACTGGTGAATTATGGGGCAGGCTGGTATGTGCCTGCTTAGGAGACCCAGGATGGATGGAACAGAACAGAACAGAACAGAACAGAACAGAATAGAATAGAATAGAATAGAATAGAATAGAATAGAATAGAATAGAATAGAATAGAATATTATTACTAGCGCAAGCTAAGCCACAGTATTAACAAGTCAGATGTTAGGGATCAAGAGCATGATTATCAGTCTTCTTTAGGAAAAGACTTAGATGGGTGTGCAAAATTGTACTTATGTAGACAGAGTTTAAGAATACCCACTCTTTGAGGATGCTTTAATCCCCCTTAGGAGGGAGAAAAAAGTAATCAGAGTGGGTAAAGGGAGGGAGTGACCTGTGTGGGAGAGGGAGGGGAAAAGGGAACCACGGGAGATGGGAAATCAGGGAGGGGGCCCTCTAGAATGTGCCAGAGACCTGAGAGGTAAGAGACTCTCAGGACTTTAAGGGAGGGACCTTAGATAAAATGCTCACCAGTGGAGAGAAAGAACTTGTAGAGTCCACTTCCAGTAGAAAGACAGGGCATCAAGTAAAGGTCTGGGGTAGCCATCCCATCGTCAAAAACTCTGACCCAGAATTGTTCCTGTCTGAAAAAACTGCTGGGATAAAACTGGAGAAGAGTCTGAGGGAAAGGAGGTCCAGTGACAGGCCCAAATTGGGATCCAGCTCAAGGAGAGGCCTGGGTCCCCGACACTGTTACTGATGCTGTGGTGTGCTTACAGACAGAAGCCTAGCATGGCTGCCCTCTGAGAGGCTCAACAAACAGCTGTCTGAGATAGTTGCAGATACTTACACCCAGTCAATGGACTGAAGTCAAGGACCCCTGTGGTTAAATTAGTGAAAGGCTTGAAGAAGTTGAGGAGGAGGGTGACCCCATAAGAAGTCAGCAGTTTCAACTAACCTGGATCTCTGAGATCTCTCAGACAACTGAACCACCAACCAGGCAGCATACACTAGCTGGTATGAGGCCCCAGATACATATACAGCAGAGGACTGCCTGGTCTGGCCTCAGTGAGAGAAGATGCACCTAACCTTGAAGAGATTTGAGACTCCAGGAAGTGCGGAGATGCACTGGAGGTGGAGAATGGGGACATTGTTTTGGAGACAGGGGGAGGAGGAATGGCATGAGAAACTGCTGGAGGGCTGACCAGAAGGGGGATAATGATGGGACAGTAAAAAAGAGATTAAAAATAAAAAAAAAAGAATGTTTATTTTAAAAAGTTGAAATGAGTAATCATGAAGGTTGAACAAGTTAATATTAGCACAACCATACACCAAGAACAATCAAGACAGAGGATAGAGTTACCTTACAATTTTCTACTGCCCTTTGGTGTGGATGCATATGGAAATAATATCTAAAGTGATTCATGTTAGTTTGCATGCTGCAATTTATGTTTAAATCAGACTTTTCTGGGCTACGGAGATGGTGAGTGATTCAGAGCCCTTGCTGCTCTTGAAAAGGACCTAGGTTCAGTTCCTTCACATACATGGTGACTTATAACCATAGCATTTCTGGGGCCAGGGGATCCATTGACCTCTTTTGGCTTCTGAGGTCACCTTGCTTATACATGCTCTGAATAAACACGTGTAGGCAAAACACTCAGAGATACAAAATCAAATGAAACATTTTAAAAATCGGCCCTTTCAAAATGTGTTAGCTAAGTAAAATCCCAGAATTCCCACCAGAATTTCTGGGATATGAGAAGGGGAGTTCAAATCCTCATGTATTAGGGATGATATAAAAGATGTTTTGGAGATTTTTGTATATTAATTTCTTTTTTTACATTTTTTATTTTTTAATTAGATATTTTCTTTATATTACACTTCAAATGTTATCCCCTTTCCTACTTTTCCCTTTGAAAACCTTCTATCCCTCCCCTCTCCCCCTGCCCACCAATCTATCTACTCCTTATTTCTGACCCTAGAGAAAGTACCCAAGGAGCTGAAGGGGTTTGCAGCCTCATAGTAGGATCAACAATATGAACTAAACAGTTCCCTGGGTCTAAACCACTCACCAAAGAAAACACATGGTGGGACTCATGACTCTAGCTGCATATGTATATTAGTTTCTGTGTACTAGGAATAAGTTATAGTTTAGGTTATAAGTTATAGTCCTTTCAGTCTCCACCACCTAATTAACTTTTTACAGATAAAAGCCTCCATAATATCTTCCCCTGGATATATCCTCTGTACCATTGTTTTACAAGAGAAGATACCACACCTTGTCTCTCCAACTATTAAGAAACATAAGTTGGTTGTAGGAAAGAAGAGCTTGGCCTTGAGAATATAGGGAGTAAAAACCCAGCACAGGAACAAAACCTTTAATTGCTTCCCCACTCTTTCCCCATTCAATTTACTAAGTAATTCTTACTTTTATTATTTTTTTTCCCCAGAGGAGAAAGTATCTATGGTACTCAGAGCTCCTTTGATGGGTTGATAGGATCCACTGTTGATGGCTCCCAGGCGTGTTACAGAAATTCCAAGAAAGGCAACAATGAGCTGCAGTTGAAGGACAGGTGACAGACTGAAGCTCTATATGGAAATTAAGAGTCAGTTTTGCGGATGGCAATTGAAATTATTACAGAGATGGTCAAGCAGGAGATCCAGTGAGAAAGCCGAAGAACCCCATGCCAGTGACTGGAGAGACTGCTCAGTGGTTAAGAGTATTTGCTGCTCTTGCAGAAAGCCGGAGTTCAGACCTTGACATCCAGAAGATATGGCTTATGACTATGTTATTCCAGTTCCAGGGAATTCCACACCCTCTTCTGACCTCTTTGGGTGCCAGGCATGCATACAGTGCACATACACACATGATAGAAAAACCCTTACTCATGTAAAAATAAACAAATAAATAAATAAATATTAAACAATAACATCATGCCAAGAATGAACTTTGCAACAAAAGACTTACAGGATTAACTTTGACTGCCTGTATCTTACTGCTTTGACTATATTGCTTAGTTTAAATCAAGCCAAAAAAATTACACTTGTATGATGCATGTATGCAAAAAGGAAAAATGTAACAGTCTACTTATGCTGTCAGCTTCAATTCTGCTACAAGTTTCTTTATTAGAGGGGAATAATCACATGAACATAGGCACATTTGTTCATCTGACAGATGAGACATATGGAAATTGCTATGGTTTCATTCTCTCAATAAGCCATCCAGGTCCCTAATGAGTGTTGTTATTTTGGGAGGTTCTGGAAACTTTTGAAGATGAGATCTAGCTGAGTTAATAGGCCTCTGGTGCAATATTGTCTCTGCTGCCTTTCTGTCTGGCTCTCAGCTTCCTGACTGCAGGGAGGGGAGGGGGAAGAACTTCTTCCTCATTCTCTAATGTACAGGCTATTCTGTTCAAGGCCTAGAAGCCATGGGCTGAAACCTCAGAAACAGTAAGAAAAATAAATAATTTCTCACCAGAATTTATTTA
This sequence comes from Mus minutoides, assembly GCA_902729485.2. Lineage (NCBI taxonomy): Eukaryota > Metazoa > Chordata > Mammalia > Rodentia > Muridae > Mus > Mus minutoides. The sequence continues at coordinate 50,539 of CACVCL010021277.1, forward strand.
TATCAAGAATTTTGGCCACAGTGATGAATATGTAATAGTATAAGACGTGATTCTAACTAAGCCTACTAAAGCACTGCTTGGATAACTTATTTGATACTGATGACCTTGACTAGACTTTCATATCTTCTTATAATTATATCTATATATCTATATCCATATCCATATCTAGTGTATATATATATATATATATATATATATATATATATATATATATATATATATAATACCTACACAGAGTATAAAAATCTTCCTACTTCTCTTCATCAAACTAAATCAGCTTCTTCAATTTGTCTTCCACAAGGCTATTCTATCAGACCTCAGGAAGCTTATTCAGTCCTAAATCTGTGGTGGCAGAAGAAGGATGTATACTTGTGACTTAACAATTTCATCTCATGCAGAGAAGTAACTTTAATACATTTGGGCCCATATCTGGCTGGGATGGCCTTACATGGAAAAAAAAAAAGATTCATGGTGTATTTTGACTCAAAATGGACCTAACTAAACCTTCATCTATCTCAAAGGAATAACATAAACTTGTTGAAGAAAATGTCTATCAGTTTTATATTTTCCATCCCAAGAACAAAGTCCCCAGTACAACATTAAGAAAAATTATCAAGAGCCAGGTGTAGCTCAGTTGGTACTATGTTTGCCTAGCAATCACAAAGCCTTCTCATCTTCGAAGCACTTCTGTCCTCAGAATGGCTCAAACCTGGAATTCAGTTGCAAGCCTAGGATTCTAGCACCTAGGCGGTAGAAGGTGGATCAGAAACTCCAGGACATCTTGTGACTACAGGGTGAATTTTAGCTTAGGTTAGACTGTATGAAATCATATCTCAAAAAGAAAAGCAAAAGAGAAAATTTTAAAATGAATAATGCATTTATTTATTTTAGAATTTTGGACTAACATCAAATGAAGAAATACGCACTAAGTTTGTTATGAAAACATGTGAATTCAGAATTACAAAAAAAAAAAAGCCAATGGAAACTCAGTCACGAGGGTAGCAGTCAGAATACAGTCAAGGTGTCCATAGCTTTTCCACACTGCTGAAAGCAACAGTTTTTCTTTTACATTTTATTCCCACTGTCCAAGGGTGATTCAGATGACCTGAAAGACCCTTCCGTGTGGGAGCAGCTTGCTATGTGCACTTAGCATTTTCTTGTAGCATGGAGTCCTAGAGCAGTGTCTTCACTATCTTGGATAGAATCTTTGAAGTACTCCCTGGACATTTCAAGAACGTTTAAGATACTCAGTGCTAGAGAAAAATAATTGGAATGTTGACATATTGCAATTACCATCTGAGGCTAGTATTTAATTTCTTCATGTGCATTTTATCTATATTGATAGAGCAATGGCCAAGTGAATCTTTCCCTCTGACCTTGGAAGTGATCCTCCTACTTGAGTTCACTGTGTGGCATACTGCATATAGGTATTTCAGTATGGTTATCCACTTTAAAGAGAATTTGCCAGGGGCTGTTTTATATGAGGCATATATTCCTTTAGTGTTGGCTTTTCTGAGTATGACCTGCAGGGAGGTAATATTTTCATTACTCAGGAGCTTACTAAATTCCATGTGCATTCTAAGACCTATTAAATCAAATTTGCATGTTAACATTATCTTCAGGTATTTAGTAAGCATATTAAAGTTTGAAGTACTGCTCTAGAGAATTAGAAGGAACATAAGAGAATGGCGACAGCCAATGTATTAGTCTAGATAAACTGCCCTGTACTTGTAAGAACCCCTATCCTTTGAATGTACAACTGCAGCCTGATGTATTTCTAGCAGAACACAAATCTTGTTACAGGCAAGAATTCTTCCAACCCTGGATTCCCATGTTTCTGAATGCTGGCACTGCCTTTTCTGTTCTTGTAAACATATCAATACGCTGGGAAGTCTACTCCAGCAAGATAACATCTGCAGCCCATTTCCCAAGCCTTCAACCACTGGCTACAGTGCTGGTTTTGTTATATTTGGAAAAGACATGTTATAAAGGAAAGTTTGGATGTGTGTGTGTGTGTGTTTCAGACATTTAAGGTCATACTTATAAGCTCCAAGGAAGGAAATGACAGTCATTAGATGTAAAATTGCTTTCAGCCTACTGGTCATTTTCAGCAAATGATTACCACTAGGTGTGTGTGTGTGTGTGTGTGTGTGTGTGTGTGTGTGTGTGTATGTGAGAGAGAGAGAGACAGAGAGACAGAGAGAGAAAGAGAGAGACAGAGACAGAGAGACAAAGAGAGAGACAGAGAAAGACACACAGAGAGACACAGAGAGAGACACAGAGAGAGACACACACAGAGACAGACAGACAGACACACACACACACACAGAGACAGAGAGAGAGAGAATGAGACAGGGTCATGGAAGCATACATAGCACTAAAATTGTGTTAGCACAGTTTTTTTTTCCATTTTAAAGTTTTAAAAAAATTTTATTGAATATTTTCTTTATTTACATTTCTAATGTTATCTCCTTTCCTGCTTTCCCCTCCAAAAAACACTCTCCCCCTATTCCCTTCCCCCTCCCCCTGTTCACCCACCCACCCACTCCCTCTTCCTGGCCCTGCCATTCCCCAAAACTGGGACATACAGGCTTCATAGGAAAAAGGGCTTCTCCTCCCATTGATGTCTGACTAAGACATCCTCTGCTGCATATGCAGCTGGAGCCATGAGTTCCAACATGTGTGCTCTTTTGTTGGTGGTTTAGTCCCTGGGAGCTCTGGGGGTACTGGCTAGCTCATGTTGTTGTTCCTCCTATAGGGTTGCAAACCCCTTCAGCTCCTTGGGTCCTTTCTCTAGCTCCCTCATTGGGGATCCTATGCTCAGTCCACTGGATGGCTGTGAGCATCCACCTCTTTTGTGAGGCACTGGCAGATCCTCTCAGGAGACAGCTATATCAGGCTCCTGTCATCAAGCACTTATTGGCATCCACAACAGTATCTGGGTTTGGTGATTGTAAAGGGGATGGATCCCCAGGTGAATCAGTCTCTAGATGGTCATTTCTTCAGTCTCTACTCCACATTTTGTCTCTGTAACTCCTTCCATGGGAATTTTGTTTTCCCCTTCTAAGATGGATAGAAGTATCTACCCTACGGTCTTCCTTCTTGAGTTTCATGTGCTTTGCAAATTGTATCTTGAGTATTCTGAGCATCTGGGCTTCTGGGATAATATCCACTTATCAGTGAGTGCACATCATGTGTGTTCTTTTGTGACTGGGTTACCTCACTCAGGATGATATCCTCCAGATCCATCCATTTGTCTAAGAATTTCATAAATTCATTGTTTTTAATGCTGAGTAGTACTCCATTGTGTATATATACCACATTTTTTTGTATCTATTCCTCTGTTGAGGGAGATCTGTGTCCTTTACAGCTTCTGGCTATTATAAATAAGGCTGCTATGAACAAGTGGAGCATGTGTCCTTATTACATAGTGGAGCATCTTCTGGGTATATGCCCAGAAGTGGTATTGCTGTATCTTCCGGTAGTACTATGCCCAATTTTCCAAGGAGCTGCCAAACTGATTTCCAGAGTGGTTGTACTAGATTGCAATCCCACCAGCAATGGAGGAGTGTTCCTTTTTCTCCATATCCTATCCAGCATCTGCTGTCACTTGAGTTTTTGATCTGTGCCATTCTGACTGGTGTGAGGTGGAATCTCAGGGTTGTTTTGATTTGCATTTCCCTGATTATTAAAGATGTTGAACATTTTTAGGTGCTTCTCAGCCATTCGATATTCCTCAGTTGAGAATTCTTTGTTTAGCTAGATCTGTACCCCATTTTAAAATATGGTAATTTGTTTTTCTGGAGTCTAACTTCTTGAGTTCTATGTATATATTGGATATTAGCCCTCTATAGTGTGTAGAATTGGTGAAGACCTTTTGACAATCTGTTGGTGACCTTTTTGACTTCTTATTTTCTTCTCATGGGAAATCTTCATATTAGTAGACTAAGAAAGACATGGGTCTTTGAGAGTGGCCGCCTGGATCTGGGAGGCACCTGTGTGTCTTTGTGTGCTTGGGTATGCATATCTGTCTATGCTTCCCCATAAGCAGAAACAAGAATCCCAAAGCTTATAATCCCAGCAGTAGTCACTTTTCAAAAAGCTTTTCTGAAGCCTGAGTATTAGGTGTAGAAATTACACAGTGGGTGAGTAGAGAACCAAGGTATTAAACACTACTGATAGCTTATGGAGGCTCTAAGTTTGAAATGATACTTTAATGCAGAGACATGTTGAGCAAGAAGAGACAAAATAATTAAAAGAAATGAAGCTCCAACAAAGAGTTGATCATGCCTTAATGAGCAGTAAGAATTGATGAGGTGAATAACGTTAGCCTGCTCAAAAAGATGTGTCCCTCCTTTAAAAATAATCAGAGGGATAGAAAAGTCATTCTGCAGTTTAGTGATAATCAGCATACTAGTGTTTTCTTAAATTCTTATGAAAATGATATTTTCTTATATTTTTATCTTATACAAGGAGAGACTCAAGAAAGGTTACTGTTCTAAGGAAAAACACATTATTTTTGGACTTTTACCTTTAAACATTAAAATAGAATTACATCACTTTACCTCATGTCTTCCCCTCTCCAGCACCTCCCAGTTGTCTTCCCTCAAACTGACATATCCCCCACTCTTCACAAGTTGGTAGCTTTGCTTTGTTTTTGTTTCATGTACATATTTGTGTGTGGATATATATGGGTCTGTGCATTTGGTGGGGTATATATGGTTTCAAAGCTGACCACTCTGTGTTGGGCATCACTGGAAGAGGCTATTTTTTTTCCAGTAGTCATTTTTTGTCTGTAATTTTTTGCTTAGTTTTGCGACCCTATGAAATTTGTGCCTTCTATAGTAACATGTCTATTTGATATTGATCTTGTTCCTGTCTTATTTATGCAGACATTTCTAGGAGCAACTGCTTGATGGAGTAGTTTCTGGTATTCTGCCTCTCAAAATCTTTTTGTTGCCTCTTCTTAGATATTCTGTGGGTCACAGAAGCAGGAGTTTTAGTGTAGATGTGTCTGTTAGGGCTGTTTTTTCCATGATCTGTTGATCTCTGTATTGTATCCATTGTGTCCTGTTTTCGTTCTCTGGGAGGCCTCCATTTGTTGTAAAGTGATTTTTTTTTTTTTGAGGGATGGTAGCTACACTTACCTGGAAAAACAGCTTTTCTTTTCTTTTCTTTTCTTTCCTTTTCTTCTCTTCTCTTCTCTTCTCTTCTCTTCTCTTCTCTTCTCTTCTCTTCTCTTCTCTTCTCTTCTCTTCTCTTCTCTTCCCTTCTCTTCCCTTCCCTTCCCTTCCCTTCCCTTCCCTTCCCTTCCCTTCCCTTCTTCGTCTCTCTGTCTCTCTGTCTCTCTGTCTCTCTGTCTCTCTGTCTCTCTGTCTCTCTGTATTTTTATCTGTCTCTGTCTCTCTGTCTCTCTCTGTCTCTCTCTGCCTCTCTCTCTCTCACACACACACACACACATACAGAGAGAGAGAGAGAGAGAGAGAGAGAGAGAGAGGAGAGAGAGAGAGATTCAGTCTCACTATATAACATAGGCTGGTCTCTGGTCTTTAACTCGTGATATCACTGCTTTAGCATTAGGATAACAGGAATGTGCTACTATGCCTGGCTACAAACTGGTCCCTGATCATCAATTCAGTTCATGCTTTTCTGAGTAGCAAAGATAGAACTTCCATATCTTTTACTTACAACTACACATTATCAATGAGCTACAGCTGGCAGAAGGTTATTAATGCCTTCCCCAAGTAAGAATAGATAGAGTCGTGGAGCCACTGGGTCTTTTGAATGGATTACATGTTATAAAACACAAGAACATTCCACTTTTAGCTTTATACTCATTTCGATGAACACACTCATCTGGTGCTTTACATAAAAATTTAGGGAGTGAAGACCAAGTAGACTAGAATACTTCTATGAACTCTGTCTCCTACACAAAACTGCTTGCTGTTGGTGGGTAGATATTCAAGATGTTGAAGCTGATCTCTTGGGATAATTTTATCCTTATCAATCACAGATGGTTGCTGGACTTCTAGACTTTAAGCTTTGCTGATAAAAGTGCCCAGCAGGCTCTCACAGGTAGTCCAGGATACTTGGGAATATTTTTATCTCTGGTGTGAGATTAATGTGTTGCCTGTCTTGAGAGTTCTGTTGTGACAATGGTCATAATTTTGTCCCTTGGTTATGCTGCTACAATAAATGAAATATATAACACACATTTTATGAGTCATTAATTTCACCTGCTCCAAAACATTTCTTAGAATTCTTCCACATATGGAATCATAGAAATGACAAGGACATTGCTAGGTCTTCAGATGTGTTGTGTTAGCTCTTAGGAAGGTCAGCCACCATTTGATCATGAGCGTGACTGATAGTACCTTTTCAAAGCCCTGGAGAGAGGACTGCCTGACCTTCTGATTTTTTTGTCAAGCTTGTCTGAGATGACATGCAATTCTGTTTGCTTTTATGTGAAAACACACAACACAGCTGGAATTCAGAAGAGCTCAAGTGAAATGCTTCTTGATTTGTTTTTCTTCCTTGCTCTTTGAAACAGACAAAGCCATTTCTTTGTAGTATTGTCAGGATGAGAGCCCAAAAAATGTAAGACGAAGGTGGTAGTGGAAATGCTGAGGCATTAAAGCAGCAGAATCCAAGTCATCTGTACAACTTCCTGTCGGAAACATGACAGACCTGAATTTCTTTCTTTCAGAATCAGGTTTTAATTTCAAAGCAAAAAATTTAATGGGATTATACAAATCTAGGTTGCCTGAAGATAATTCCAGAGGTATAAGGAAAAATATAAAACAAATCAATCATATTTAAATAACACATGAAAGTTCTCAGTCTATCAATGAATAGTTTAATTTTGTATCAGTGCTAATCTCAGGAGATCAAAGCATCAATGGTGTATAGTGTGAGCAACAGAACTTAGCAGAATTACTGAAAACCACTTCCTCACTATTTCCTGTGATCTGCACAGTTAACCCAATGACATGTTGTTTGATTGCCTGCGTGCTAGCCTGGAACACTGAATCTCACAGTTTGTTAGCACAAATTGTTAGATGTTCCAACTCCTAGGCATGGTTTTGTTTGAAACAAACAACCTCAGGATGGTAGTAGATTAAGCAAGCTATGAGTTTTAAACTTTCTTCTAATTTAAAGGATCGATAAATATATAATATATGCCCTGATTTACTTAAAAACCTTGTTAATCAAATTTCTAAAATGCTTTGATGTATTGTATAGCCAATACTCCTTTATTATATTATAAAATATTTATTTGAAAAAATTAAATATATAGAAATAGTTTTATTTTACATATATCCAATGAAAAAGAAATGTTAAATATCTCAAAAATGTTAAATATCTCAGTTTATAAATAGATTTAAACTTACAAACCATGAAAATTCTTTTTTTATGTTTTACAAACATAAAACAAAATGGTAATGCTTGTGCTACCTAATTATAGACAAATTCTTCAGGAAAAATTTAAAAAGTAAGGTTTTATTTCTCCATGTTTGATTCCCATTTCTACATATTGGCAGAAACAAAGTGTTTTTAAAAACCTTTTATTGATTCTGTGTGAGTTTTCCATCATGCACCCCAGTTCCACTCATCCTCCATTCCCTCATATCCACCCTTCACCCTTGCAACCTCCTCTCCAGAAGAAAATAAACGAAATCACCATCATTACCACCATCACTATCACCACCACCGCCGCCAGCAAAAAGCATAGAAAACATTTCATCGTGGAAAGTGTCCCACAGTACATCCGTCTGTCCACATATCTTCACTTGCATATGTTCAGTGCAGTGAGCTCTTAGGTTAGTCTGATTCAAGGTCGCTGGCTTCTGTAATGCCATCGATATTGAATCCTCATAGGGACTAATCCTGGCTATTCTGTTGTTGTCCTATGTCATGAAATCCTGCAGCTTTGGATCAGCAGGACTGTCCCATTCACTGGTCACAACCATTCTCAGGTGTTGTAGATTTTTGGGGTGGGCCAACTCAGAGCCCTGGGCCTGGACCTGGGTGGTAGCTGAGCTGGCCAGCACACTGGATCTTTTTAAATTCACTGGCTCTCCCTCATCCTCACCACCAGGGAACGCTCACCAGCACTGCTATAGCTAGGCTACTCCATGCTGCCAGTGGCATGAAACAGGATCAGAGCTCCTGCTCTTATGCCCGTGGGGCCAGCTCACCCACACCCATGTCTCCAGAGCCAGCTCCATTTTGCTGCCTGAATGCTGCTGCTGCTGCTGCTGCTGCTGCTGCTGCTGCTGCTGCTGCTGCTGCTGCTGCTACTGCTGCTGCTGAAAGATGGAACCAGCTCTCCAGATTGCTTTAACCAGTTAGGGCCAGGGCCAGTTCTGCATAGCCCCTGGACATCTTCATAGTTCTTCTGCCCCGACCAGGAACATCCCCATGTTCTCTAGTGGTAATATGAGCCTTGGGCATCAACACAGACCCCTGCTACTTCGTAGCCATAGACCCACACATGACCCTCATTGGCAACTCAGGCTGAGGCTTCACTATGACCCCAGGTGAAGAGGCTACTCCTCTCTACCCCCAAGTCTCCAGCTCCATCTCTCTTCATAATGCTCAAGATGCTCCAATTCTGACTCTCTCCCATCTGACCAACATACTCACACATGGTGGTGGCCACTCACCTGGTGGACCCCTGGGTGACATCCTCTGTCTGTGTTGTGTGGTGTGACAGCAAGCATGTATCTATGGCCAGCCTGTGCTGTGCACTGGAGGGTAGTAGGTCTGGGGGGGGGGGGGAGTAGCTGCTCTCTATGCCTTCCTCCTTGTGCACTGTGCTGCCTGGATGTGATTTGATTTTTATCGTAGGCATAAAACAGCTTTGGCCACCAATCCAGGCATCAAGCTAGGATGAACAATGGACTGGCATCTTCTCTGCTCCTGCCGGATATAAGAACACCACCACCACCACCAAGTTATCTCTTTGCCCATTGCAAGGCAGGTGGAGGAGGCAAATACTCTTCAGCATGGATTCAAACTCTTCATTGCCTCGTGATAAAGAGCAACTTTAGAAACTTCCTGTTCCAGTAGGGTGTCTGAAGAAGCAAACTCCCATAAACCTTATTCTAGAAAAGGATGTGCCATGAATACTTTTATTATGATCAATTCTTCCACAAAAGAAACTTGAGAAGGGAAGAGTGAAGATTTCCATTCACTCTATAAGGGTATAGTACATCATAGCAGGGAAGCATTCTTGGCAGGTGCTTGAGGCAGCTTCTCAAGCTGAATACACAGTCAGGAGCATGATGCATGCTTGTAAGTAGCTTACTTTCTCTCATTTTCAATTCAGTCCAGGACCTTCGCCCACAGAGAGGTTCTGCACAGTTAAAGTGAGCCCTTTGACCTCAGCCTAATGTAGATAATCTTTCACTAGTACACAGAGTCTAATCTAATTCAGAACATTCCTTACAGGTATGTCCAGAGTCTGACCTGAATTAAAGAATTCTTCACAGGTATGACATGATTGTAGATTATTAGATGATTGTAGATCCTGTCACGTTAACAACTAATATCAACCAACACAGAGTGGAATAAACAATTAATTGTTAAGTTCTATCTTATAGGAGGATTCGGTATATTAATCATAGTAGGCTATGTATTTTAGTCCTTTCTTTTGATCACAAAGTTCTGGAATCTGCAAAATGGGGCTAAAAGGCAGACACAACCAAAGAGCTATGAAAAGAAATAAAGATATTAGAGTTGTACTCCGGATTGCCTGTTCATTGAAACAATGTCTGATTAAGACATTGTGATTAACAATGAAGGCTGGTAGTAGCTATCCTTAAATTCTCTGGTCAAAGAACAATGAATTTCTATTAATTCTGCTTTAATGCCAAAAGTAACAATACTTTTTGTAATGTTAACTCCGTGCCACACATGATATAAGTGCTTCATAACATTAGTCTTCCATCTGGAAAGTCAAACATCTACATCTACATTATGCTCTTAATTTCAATAAAGAGAAAATTGAACAGTTGGATGAACAGGGTCATTACTAATAGGTCATAGAGCATCTTTACCTCTTATTCACCTCATTCTACAGCCCATGCAGCCCATCTTACCTAGGTCTAGGATTCAGTAAATTGTGTAGGAATGTAATCAGTAAAATGCATTCCTTGACTTATTTCTGTGTATAATTTAAAATTTTTCCAATTTAAAATTCAATGTCATGTGGTATTAGATTTTTTTATTTACAATAAATGTCTCACCTGTTTTAAAATGACAGGGATACAAATGGTGAGGCAAATGTTGTTGGTCATCTAGTCATTCTTAGTAAGGTTCAAACAGATTTTACTATCTGGATATCTGGATATAAGAAAAAAATCCAAGACTAGATTGATAGGTCTGAAATAAGCTGATTATTTACCCTGCAAATATGCATATACACTATACATAGAAACAGTAAAGGAGCCTTCACAGCACAGTCTATAAACATGCAGTTTTCAGTCTGAGTTAATTACAGTGAATGTAGTTGGCAAGATGGAGCTTCAACACATATCAGAAATAGTTTGCATTATCTTTTCATGATATTTAAGCTACCATAGAATGTGTAAAGAGTACACATTAGAAGCAGCAAAACTTTTTTTTAAATGTAAATAATTTAGGTATAGTGGTGATATGTTTTTCTCCTCCCCCCTTTCCTTGAGTGCTTAAATTCCTTCCTTTTCTTGGACTCAGTTTCCAAAATGGTACATTGTAAGGGGTTGTCAAAACAGTCTGGAAAACCAAACCAAACCAAAACACCAAAAAAACCTTGTTACCTTTGTGCTATGTTCACTGTGCAAGGATTGTGCTTCTGTTGGCAGTAGGCTGAACTGAATAAAAGGAAGACAACTTTGGTAGAATGTTCAAAAAGAAGTGGTCAGAAACAATTGGCACTCCCTGACAAATACTTGCATCTGTGGTCCTCTTTCCTTTCCATAACTGTATGCCCATAATGTGGAGATTTATTGGCTATTTTCTGTTGTCTTGAATATAGGGCATTTCTGCAAATTGACAGTGGGCAAACAGGATATCAGGAGACTTATGTGAAAAATCCTAGAAATCCTCAAGTCTATCTCAGAATGCTTTGCTTTAGTGATACAAACATCTTTATCATTAAGTTTTTTTCTATTCTTTCTAAAAAAAAAATGAGCCAGCCAGGTTCTGAAGTGTTTTAGGTCTCTTTGGTACCACAGAACAAGCAATTGGTCTCATCTTAAGAAGTCTCTGATTGTAGCTGCTTGGTATCTTATCTCCAGAGAACACACAGATATAATTCAAACTACATGGCTCTTTCTACCTTCTTTCTTGTGCTACTTTGTCCTTTATTTCTAATTTGAATGACCAATGAGTAGCTTCTCAGAGGATTAAATTAGTGGGTAATCCATTTACTCCCTGAGAATGGTACATTCTATGGGTTTCTGACATGTTCGGGCAGAGCCACATGCTTTCCTGGTTGTGCATGGGCACCCAGCATCTGATGGCCATTAATATGAAAATCTTCACATAGAAATGGCATAGGAGGATGGCCCAGCATCTCTGCCATGTTATAGCCACTGAGTTTTGTATCATGAGAATGTATCACTGTAAGGTGTTCCCTTTGCACTAGACTGTCACATTTCCCCAATGTTGTTTACTGCCCTCAACCTTGGCAGAACACTCCAAGTCTTTTTTTCTATATACAGCAGAACAGATCTGAGAATAACACCCTGTCTCAAAGAAGCAGGACACTCAATTCATGTTCCCATTCTCTTTTCTTTTCTCTCCATATTTCATTCTGGCAATAGGCTGAATATGAAAAAAAAATAGAAATCTAAGGGTAATGATTAAAGCACTTTAAACCTCTACTCATGTAAAGAAGGAAATTGCATGTTTGATCTGTCTTTAGTTCTATAATTAAATCTTTTTTGAATTATTATAACAATGTACTCATAAGAATTATTCTCTCTTTTCTCTCTTAAGGACACTTTACAATTAAACCTATTGCATTTTTATGAAGATTTCCCATTAAGGGACATAATTTATTCTTTCCTATTCATGATATGTTTCAACATCATTCTTGAAACTAAATTAATTGCATTTTCACGTAGTTAAACGCTTTCAAAAGGATCCATATATACCAAAGAGGATCACTCTGATTCCTGACAAGTACGGAGAATGTAATGAAAGAATATTTTACTTGGTGAATAAGTTTTTGGATGTGAGGATGTGTGTGTGTGTGTGTGTGTGTGTGTGTGTGTGTGTGTGTGTGTGTGTGTATGTGTGTGTGTATGTGTGTGTGTGTAAGCTAGAGCACAACTTTGGATGTCTTTCTTAAAGGTTCTTTCTACTTTGTTTTTCTCATCAAGTATGTTAGTCTGAGTAGCCAGAAAACCCAAGCTTGTATTTCTCAAAGAGATGACAATATTATCAGGTACCATTTGTCTTTCTTAAAATGATGCCTAGGTTTTCTAAAACAAAGCCATTCTTGAAATTCATTGACTCTCTATCTTCTATGAATCATGTAAGTTGTTCACTTTGTAATTGCTAATTTTTATTGTTTGGAAAGCACAACATAGTTATGATCAAGATTGTGGAAAGTGCCATTTGTGCTTAACTTAAAGGATGGCATCTTCTTGTCACTGTGGAAGGAACTCTGCTGCATAGTCTAGAGTGAATTATGGTTTCTTGTGGACAGTTTACATATAGCAGGGGAACACACCTAGTAACCACAAAGGCAAGTTTTCTATGGTTTCTGTATCATCCATTATTATAAACTTTGATGTGTGTGTGTGTGTGTGTGTGTGTGTGTGTGTGTGCATGTGTATTTTGAAGACCAAATCAGAGTTGGTTTTGTTAGAAAATGTTCCAATGCTTTAAAGCTAAATCTCCAAACTGGGATTATTTTTTGAAGTGAGAATAAAATCAAAAGCTGTATCTTTGGGAGTTAGTATTTTAATATAACAGTATGATATATTTAGACTGTTTTATCACTAGTCTTAGAGACTTCATGAGTTCCCTCTAGATTTCATTCAGCAAGAGTGAAAGATCCAATTTCATCATGGCTAATTTGACACTTTAAACTCAGTTAATAAAAAAGCACCTGCTTCTGGGCTGATGGTTTCTGTAAAGTCTGCATTTTTTCTTCTATATTTTATAATGATATTTATATCATAGAAAAGATCATTTTTATATGATTGAGCCTTTGAGAGTTTAGAGGGGCCCAGATTCACTATGTGTTGAACTTTCTTTAAGGCATTTGCAGCAAATGGGTTGCTATTCACTTTAATAGAGCTTTGGCAAATGATAAACCTAGTTGGGAGGTGAAGATTGGTGGTGAGTATATGGGGGCCATATGAATAATCTTCTAGAATATCTTATCAGTATGGAAAATGATGTTTCTGTTACAATATTTTTTGCATAAACTACGCTGAAAGCATAGGTGGATTGAAACACAGAGGAGAGGGAGAGGGAGAGGGAGAGAGAGAGTTAGAGAGAGAGAGTTGAGAGAAAAAGAGACAGAGAGACAGAAGAGAGAGGGAGAGAGAGGAGAGAGAGACAGAAGAAGAGAGAGAAAGAGAAAGACAGAGAGAGAGTCAGAGAGAGACAGAGAGGGAGAGAGAGACAGAGAGACAGAGACAGACAGAGAGAGAGGGAGAGGGAGACAGAGAGAGATAGACAGAGAGACATAAGAAGAGAGAGAGAAAGAGAGAGACAGAGAGAATCAAAGAGAGACAGAGAGGGAGAGAGAGAGACAGAGACAGAAGAAGAGAGAGACAGACAGAGAGATACAGAGAAAGAGAGGGAGACAGAGAGAGACAGAGAGACAGAAGAAGAGAGAGAGACAGACACAGAGGGAGGAGAGACAGAGAGACAGGAGAAGAGAGAGACACACAGAGAGATATGAGACAGCAAGACAGGTTTTCTGTGAGAAGTTTTGTTCGTAATAGATTAATTTTAAGCATTTTAAGGCCTCTAGTGATATTCACTAATAACTCTACTGCATAGCTCAGAGAAGTCAGCTTATAATTAAACTGCAGTGGGCAGAAGGATTGTACTGTGATTTCACCTTACATAGGTACATATAAATAAAAACACACTGACCATGTGGCTATAGTATATGAAGATTAGGACCTGCTTGAAA
>CACVCL010021278.1:0-64678 GCA_902729485.2 Mus minutoides
GAGAGAGAGAGAGAGAGAGAGGGAGGGAGGGAGGGAGGGAGGGAGGGAGACTAATGCTTGATAAATTAGGCAACTTATACAAACTGAAGATTTTTAAAGTATATTTTGGTGGGTTTATGTTTATATGGATGTTTGAACATCACTCTAGTACATGTTCACTCCATTCTGGAGGTGCATAAAATTCATTTCAAGACTAGACAGCATACAGGCTACTAACTATGTCTGTCTCATTAGATTACAAATAGCTTTCATTCCAATGTTCTGCAACTTGGTATATATATATATATATATATATATATATTTCATGAAAAAATCCAAAGCGTATATTCCTACTAGTAAGAAGCTGCTGCTGCTGATGATGATGATGATGATGACTGGTGATGTATTACATGAGTGCTGTCTCACGTGGTATCTAGTACCACTATCCCAAACCATCATTATGAACATCTTGAGGTGTACTCATCCATTACTTATTTTTTGCTTTCTACATCATTTACTATGGACAAATTACAAAATCATCTGGGCCTCAAGAGCCAACGCCATGCACAGATGCTCATTGACACTTTGCAGTGTCTGTCTGAATGGCTGACAGTTCTATTGACCTTCCTGGTTTAATACTCTTCCCTACCTAACTAGCACATGTGGAAAGCTACTATATTCAAGGATATACAGTACTCAACAATATTTCATTTTAAAAAAAGGAAAAAACTAAAATTTGCTTCCGCACTTCTGTAAGGGCTCAGTAACCCCATTGCTTTTGAGTCTTGCTTTGAAACGTCAATCAAAACAGAGTTTAAAAATTGCTTATCTTGTCACTGGAGAAGTTCTGAGAAATCTATGGCCAGTGTTAGGAGAATTCAACGTAGCATGGTGGACTACTGATAACTACAGTAATGATACCAGGCAGGGAGTTCCTGTCCTACAGGAGGTAAGGTCTGTGAAGGAACCAGGGAAGATGTTTGCAGAGAGTCTGACAAGAACACTAAGGAGAGGGCCCATGTCCAAAATTGTCCTGTGACGTCCACATGTATGCCCATGCATAATTATGCTTACCCTCACACATATGAATGCATGCAAACACATGCATATACAGTCATACATACACCGTACACATGATAAAATAAAAACTCTTAAAAGTCTCCTGGTTAAAGATTTTATGCATCATAGCCACAAAACTTTAAGATGCCAAAAGAAATTGAGCTAAAAAAAACTGAACTTTCATGAGAGAATCGTAAGATAATATGAGAACTAAAATACAAATAAATGAAGAGATTTGCTGTGTTTAATGGGCAGAGAGAGTTAACTGGGTTTTGTTCTTACAACACTAGTAAGATATTTTGACAATTAAGAACTTAGTTATGGTATAAATGTTTTTGAAAGGAAATGGAACTTTAATTTTCTAGAAACTTGTTTTTCTTTAAAAAAAACTGCATGGTTACAAATATATATATATATCACCACACTACTTATTAAGCATATTAAAAGGGAATATTCTTGTATTTCCTATGACCAAAGCCAATCAATAATTTGCATATAATAGAGGGAAAGATGTAATTTTATTATCATTTTTAAATGTATGAAAAATAGTTTTAAATATGTAATTATTGAAAGAAATTGATACTAAAACAATTTTTAGTTATTGGGGAAAAGAAAATATTGAAGATTTGTTTAAAATATGTGTAATATTAAACATAGAACATAAGGCATTACTGAAGTTTACTAACTGTATATAACATTTTTAAATGTTTTATTATTATTTATGTGTATGGTGTTTGGCTTCCTTGTATGTCAGTACACCATAAGTGCTCCTGGTGCTACAGAGGCCAAAAGAGCATCAGATACCCTTGAACTGAACTTACAGATGATTCCACATTTCCATGTGGGTTCTGGTGTAGGGAGCCTAGCGTCCACTCCTTGAAGATGGCGCTGACTGCCTCGGCCTTATCAGCCTTGCTGGCATAAATAACTCCTAATATGGCATTAGGCTGTGTTGACAGTGACATAATCCTAAGCCCGAGAATATGATGCTAAAGCCCGAGAATTCCTGGCGTATGAGCAGGAGCTACGGGGCATTCTGTGAGTGGCCAGGATAGGGTTTAATTGGTTGTTTCTGGTGGGGTTCGAGAGAGAATTCACTATTACGCTTAAGCTGTAACTGCATGCATCAAGGACTGAGTAAACTAACTTGAGACAGAACCTGGTTGATCTGTGTCTTCTTCCTGCTGGTCGGGGCGGGGTGCGGATCATTCTGGGAACCAAACTTGAGATTTCTAAAGAGTGAAATCTGTTATTCCCATCCCCACCCCAGCTCTCCTAACCACTGAGACAGCCCTCCAGTCCCCAACTTTTTCTTAGTGTTTATAAAATTATTTGTTTACAATGTAAAGAGGAGTAGCAGAAATCTGATGAACTCTGAAGGAGATCATGTTCCTCTCACTACATATAATGCATTTTGATCATTGATAGCCTCAAGAAAATACAGTGACAATGTTATTCATAATCATTTTCAATATCATATTTATTTTTATGAAATGGGTACTTTTAATGCATGGATACTAGATTTAATTGTATAATTACATCTTTTTCAGATATTTTGACATTGTTGACTTGAATATTACTTAAATTTCTATTTTACTAGTTTTTGAGACTTTTATACAATGTTTTCTGATCATATTCATTCCACCTCCCCCTAATCTTCTCTTGCCCACTACTGCTGCATTCACCCAACATTATCTATTGCTTTTCACAAGATATTCATTCTCTTCCTCATAAAATTTCAGTATAATTTTAATCAGTATTAAAAAAACCAAACATGATAAGCTTATGTAAATTTCATAATAATTAATGAAAAATGCTCAGATCAAGGTGACCTTGAAGCAAAACAAAGAGTGAGGAATTTCTCAAGCACTCATTAAATGTTTATAGAGTTTTAATAATAAAATATAATAATGTTGGGACACATATAGGGAAAAAAATATACCGGTAGGTAAAAACAAAGAGATTCATTCATATATCAAAGACTCCCTGGTATATGGCAGATGCATGATTTACTAATATCTAGGAAAATTGATGGGAACATATGAAGTAGACTCTCTAAGTAGCTATCCTAGAGAAATCACCCACAGATGTTCAAAGGCACACGTGTTTACACTGCCAACTCATTTGAATCAAGGTAAGTGTACATAGTATGACTAGATTGACAAACTGTGGTTTATTTATAAAATAAATGATATTCATCAGTTGAAATAAAAGCAAAAGAAACACAGGTTTGTCTCAGCAACATAGTGAGTAAATCCTCACACTTCTTATTGAAATGAAAGCACTTTAAAATTTTTGGTCTCATACAACAAGAAAGAAATACACACACACTTTGATCAGACACCCTCCTTCACAATCTATCATGGCTGCATTTTTAAGTAGATCAGAAAAACTGTACACAAAATCATGTTCATCGCTTTGTTGCACACAGCAGCTAACTTAGAATAATATTTAAGTGTAAAAAGTAACAAGATAATTGGGCAGATCCAAATAAAATAATGCAAAAAAAAAACATTATGCAAAAAAACTTAACAATAAACTATCATAGGACAAGGTAAAGTTATTGAATCCTGGGTAATTGCAGCTTGCGTGACACAATCCAGATGTCAGAGTGACTGTAATAGCACACAAGAACATAGCACACAGCTCAGTCACAGGACCACATGCTGCCTGCTTGGCTCAACCTGATCTCTCAGATCTCTGTGTTATCAGAAAGTGACAGCACAGAAAACCAGAAAACCATGCTCAACTGATATTCTTAGCTTGTTTTTTTTTCCCCCCCAAATCAAATCCCATTCTAGTATTATTAATGTGAGGACTATTTCCCAGTGCTGGACTAACATGCCATTTTATCTATAGTTATAAATTATGCTACAAAAGTATTTAAAAATTAGGTGCCAAAAGAAAGCACACACACAAATATATGTGTGTATATATATATATTCTGACCATGAAAACTACAGCATGCTCTGCATGATCCTGGAGAAGATTTGGGCATTCCTTCTTACCTGTTAAAAGAACACTACATCTGAAAACACCATAAATCCAGATTCACAGTTTATTTAGCCTTGAAGTTAGCCTTGAAGGAGATGACACTGGAGATTGCATTTACTTTAGCCACCTATTTAGAATATAGAAATAATTATTATATAATCCAAAAATAAGTTCTTTGTGTCAAACAATAATTAGTATTAAAGCATATTTATTCAAACTTCCCAATGCAGTAGTGGAGTATAGTGAAACATCTATAGTAGCTTGTGTTGAAGCTTCAGCAGATATCCTCCAGAACATATAAATGTGAACTTCTTTCGAAAAAAAAAATCAAAGATTTCGAACCGACATCACTTTTGCACTATACATACATGTCTTAAGCATGTTAAGCAATCCAGTAAACCAAACACAAAAGAGAAACACAGAGAAGAAAGAGAAAGTCTATGAATTCTGCTCCTCAGCGACAACTGTCAGCACCTATGGGCAGAGTTGAGAAAGGTGAATGTGCCCTGGAGCCAGAGGAAGGACTTCACATAACTAACCAGGATTTCTAATGTCTGACTTCAAAATGTAGGAGAAAAAATTCTATTGTTTTGTAAGACCAAGGCAGTTTGTTAAAGAAGTAACGAAAAACAAAAGAGACATTCTCTCTTTTTTTAAAAAATAAATCTTTTCTGTTTTTACTATCAAGTATCTAAGTGTGCACTTGTCCTTGAGAATTGGAATTAAATACACCCAGAGAGATACACAGGCACACACACACACACACACACACACACACACACACACACACCAAAGAGCTAGCAAATTAATATTTGTTTATAAACTCTACTATTCTGAAAGAGTGGTGTGTCATTTATTATAAGCTGTCTCCCAATTTTAAAATGATTTTAGGGATTTTTTGGGTTTTTTTTTTTTTTTTTTTTGGTTTTTTGGTTTTTTGAGACAGGGATTCTCTGTATAGCGTTGGCTGTCCTGGAACCCACTCTGTAGACCAGGCTGGCCTCGAACTCAGAAAGAAATCCGCCTGCCTCTGCCTCCCAAGTGCTGGGATTAAAGGCGTGCATGATTTTAGTTTTAGAGCAAGAAACTCTGTTAATAAAACTCACTATTAAATCTTCCTTTAAAAGTCTTACAAATACGTCAAGGTCCTGGGACTGCAAACTGGCTCAGGGAGTAAAGATGCTTGCTGTGCGAACCTGGCAAGCAAAGTTTGATCCCCACAACCCAGAGAAAATGTGAAAGGAGAGAACCAACTCCACAGAGTTATCCGCTGAACTCCACAGGCAGAAAGTGGCATGTGTGTCCTTATGCACACACACACACACACACACACACACACACACAGAGAGAGAGAGAGAGAGAGAGAGAGAGAGAGAAAGAGAGAGAGAGAGAAACAATAATAGCAATAAACTGTTCAAAGAAAGAAATATATCCAGTTCTTTTGGAAATTATAGCATCTATTACTTTGCAAGTCTATCATTGTACACTTAAACTTCGGGAACATCAAAAGGAGACACCATAGTGTTCACAAGAAGTATGAATTAGGAAAACACCATAAACTTTGAGCTTTATCCTTGCCTAGCCACTGACAAGAGATGTAAAGCAGAGAGATGTGTGGCTTCTAACAAGATAAATTCATGCATTTCTTTTTAATTCATCACCCTTCTCTCTTTAACCGGCTTTCTGGTAGCTTGACATATCTAAAGGTTAAATACCAAAAGTCAATGAAAATTCAAATTATAAAAATCGTTTTATTGACAAAGTCATTCAATTAGAAAGGATACTTAATACTTGAATAAGCAGTTTTTCCTATCAAGAATTTGATTATGGTTATTTTTAATATTTTTCATTGTAAATAGTTACTTTGAAGCGTAGCTATCATTTTGAGAATGGTGGCAAGCATATCCTAACACACACGGTGACCAGTTTGGCAAAAATTTGTAAAAGCAAAACAGGAAAGTCTACTTCAGGAAACTCTTGTGTGGAAAACAGCTAGCGATTGGGTCAGGCTGCCTTGAAGCACATTGAACTAACAGTGATTCATGGGTATTTATTCTGTCCTAAAATGCGTTTAGAAAATGGACACACTTGAAATGCAACCCCCCCCCCCCAGACTTACTCAAATTCATCTAATTCTAACAGGGAAATAAAAATAATTGGAGATCATAATTGACTTGCTTCCTTTTCCTCTACTTATATGAATCACAAAACTCTTAAGCATACCCGTGACTGTTACGATATGAAAACAGTGTGAAATCTACAGTCTATAAGACTTTAAGTATGCCAGCTGTAATTACAGCTTCATTGTATCTCCCCTTTTGACATTCAGAGGATGACTCTGGACTCTGGACCATCTGGCTGTTCTGAGATAGCCAGTTTAATAGTGTACCTTTTCTGATTTGTATTTTCATTAGCTCCTCACATTGGTGGCATTGGAGACATGTGGATTGCGTTTAAAATTTACATGGCCATATGCTGCACTCTCACTTTTTAATTCTGTTTGCTGGAAGCTTTATGGAAAACATTTTACAATAACATTGTGAATGTGCTTAGGGAGATTCTCAGCAAGCATGGTGGCAGCTCCAACCCTGCCCTTACTACATGTAATTGCCTCTTTTGTAGTACGTTTATGTTTTTAAAAGAGCAAAGGCTACAAATAAAACAGATGCACTGGATTTGGGTACATTTCCTTAAAGCTGTTCTGTGCCTTCTTTATTCTGTTGAGAATGTGAGGGAAAATGTCTTCAGATGTTGTGGGTACCCTTTGTCATCTTGATACAGCACAAAGTCACCTGGGATAAGAAAACCTCAATTGAAGAATTGTCTCAGATTGGCCTATGGACACCTGCCTTGCTCATTAATGATTGATGTGGGCAGGCCTAGCCCTCTGTGGGCAGTACCACATCTAACATGTGATTCTAGCTTGTATAAGAAAGCACTATTACTGATTGTATGGTGTGCTTACATACAGCAGCCTAGCATGGCTGTCCTCTGAGAGGCCCAACAAGCAGCTGACTGACAAAGATGCACACACTTACACCCAACCATTGGACTGAAGTCGGGAACTCCTGTGGTTGAATTAGGAAGAGGTTGGAAGAAGCTGAGGAGGAGGGAGACCCCAAAGGAAGACCAGCAGTCTCAACTAACCCAGACCCCTGAGATCCCTCAGACACTGAGCCACCAACCAGGCAGCAGACACCAGCAGGTCCAAGGCCCCTGGCACATATACAGACTGCTTGGTCTGGCCTCAGTGAAAGAAGAGGTGGGTAAGCCTTGAGAGATCCCAAGGAAGGGGGAGACCTGGGGGGCTTAAGGGGGTGAATATCTTCTTGCAGAGAAGGGGGAGGAAAAGGGGGATGAGGAACTGTGGGAGGGCAGGCCAGAAGGGGGCAACAACTAGACTTTAAAAAATAAAAGTAATTTTTAAAAAAAGAAAAAAAGAAAGCAGTCTGGTCATACATTTACAATAGTGTTACAATTCAGCATGTATACGATATCTGGATTATGTTAAATATTTTTAAACTCCTCTAGAATCCTTACTTTTTACATCAAAAAAGACAAACATGTATTAGCAGGGAGTGAAGGCCAGAAGAATCTTGCACAGGCATTCTTAAAATAATGTTTATGGATTTTAAGCCTTTTCCTTTCCTTTGCTTACTACAGTAAGCAAACGATTACTTTTGCTTCTTTGTGGGTTTGTTTTGCTTTGTTTTTTTTTTAAGTTTTAATTTTGTTTTGTTTTATGAAGAGTTGAATGGTACTAGAAACTGATTTAAATAAAATTTCATGTTTCTGTGGTGATATTTTGTCTTGACAGTTTTTTGCTTTCTTGACAACAGAAAGGGGAATTCTTTCCCATATTGGCATCACCCTCCCTGTACTGAGTAGGTTCTTTGTAGTGTCATTGACACTCACATCCTTATCTTCAAAGTGGCCACTTTCAAAAACAGAGAAAAATAAAAGAGACTTTGAGACTCTCACTAAATACACATATTATAGATCAATAAAAAGAAAGAAAGAAAGAAAGAAAGAAAGAAAGAAAGAAAGAAGAGAGAGAGAGAGAGAGAGAGAGAGAGAGAGAGAGAGAGAGAGAGGAGGTGGAAGCAGCCATTTGGATTTTGAAGTACTTCAGGGAGAATCTTCAAGTTAGCAAAAGAATGTGTAATACAATTTGACTGAGGACCAACATTACAGTTCAGTGGGTAAGAGGTATCAGGAAACCTGCACTTGAGCCTCGCTATCCATAATGGAAAGAGAAAACCAACTACCAACCTCCACACATGCACCAAAGCATACACATGCTTTCCTTCCCCTACCATGATTCACACAGTAATTGTAAATATTTTGGGTTGTTTGTTTGTTTGTTTTAAATTTACTGTCCTCTGTGTAAGGCAGATGTTGCAATGAGGAAGGCTTTATGTTCATCCACAAGACTATGATCTTTGTTGCACTGCTTCCACAGTACATAGAGCTGAAGAGAAGATATAACTGGCCTTTGTGGCCTCAGCACCTTAGGCTCATTATTCTTTTCCTGTTTCAGATCTTCTCCTTCTGCGCTTCTGTGTGATGTTTTCAACCCTCTCACCTCAGTAAAAATTGTGCAGACTTCTGCTTGGTACCAGAAGTCCTAACTGAATTCAGTGACAGATTTCAGGACTAATTGTGGAATCTCTCATGATCTGCAGACTCCCAAGCTTTCCAAAGTTTCTAAGAAAAAAAAAATTGCTTTAAGCAAGTAAGGGCATCTCTGAAGCTACTCCACAAATATGGTTGATGTATTTGCCACTTGTAACTTTCAAGACTTTAACAGGTAAGAAAAGGCCTTACCTGTCGTTAAAATCATAACCACAAGGAAAAAAAGTCTTCTATTTACACCGAAATAAAGTCATCAGTGCTTTTATTTTAGTGAGATGTGGTCAAAGGATTATCTCCAATAATACAATAATGCTTTCTATAATAATAAGAATGCTGGCAAATTTTGACATTATTATTATTCAAATTTTAAAGTATAGTATCTAGTGTACTACATCCATTTTTCAGCTCCAGGGACAGACCTGCCTGGAGTACAATGAAGAGGGAAGACATAAAGATGGAGAGAGCTAGAGGGAGAGACAAATAAGGAAAGGTGAGAAGGAGGGAGGAGAAGAGATAGAGGAAAGAAAGAAAGGAAGAAAGGAAGAGAGAAAGAAAGAGAGAAGGAAAGAGAGAAAGAAAGAGAGAAAGAAAGAGAGAAAGAGAGAGAAAGAAAGAAAGAAAGAAAGAAAGAAAGAAAGAAAGAAAGAAAGAAAGAAAGAAAGAAAGAAAGAAAAAGAAAGAAGAGAGGAAGAAGAGAAAGGGTGGTAGCTAGGGAGCTAGAGTCATGTGGTCTGAGGTTTCTTTCTTCCAGAGAAACTGAAGCCCCCAGCCCAGCCCCAGCATGTTTCTTATATAGAATTGATTGAGAAATGGGATTACTGCATACAGCTCAATTTGGAGATGGGGTTACATACATATAGGTCAGGAGGCAAGATTTAGGGATCCCAAAGTATACAGCCAAGGTGTACAGATAAATCAAGGAGACAGGACTGGCTAATTATGGTAGGAGCAATCTCTGTTGGGGAGAAGTCTTCAGGCTGTAAATATCTGGAGGAGAAACTATGAAGGACAATTTCTATATACCATATCAACATCCACACATGACCCAGATTCATTTTACTCCAAGCTTCACCGTGAGAGGAAGGCTTTGCTATTCCTCTATGGGTCTGTGCCTCCTCTAGGGTCCTTGACACAGCTGTGCTCTATCAGCAGTACACATT
Source organism: Mus minutoides (assembly GCA_902729485.2). NCBI lineage: Eukaryota > Metazoa > Chordata > Mammalia > Rodentia > Muridae > Mus > Mus minutoides. The sequence continues at coordinate 9,828 of CACVCL010021278.1, forward strand.
CACAGAGATGGCTCAGTATGTCAAGTTACTTGCTGCCAAACTGGATGACCTCAGTCCAATTCCTCAGTACCTAATGGCAGGAGAGCAATCCCAAAAGTTATTCACTAACCTCTACATGTGCACCATGGAAGAGACACCCTCACCCACAAACACGCCTACACAAATAAATAAGAAACTTAATCTTTTAATTCTTTCAAATGGTAAATATGAGAAATTCATGGAGGAAGACCAGGAAACAAAAGTAATAAAAGAACTTAATATCCATATTTTTGCAGAGTTATGCGAGTGTAAATTTAAGGTCTGGTAGAATGTATTATAATTTCTCTGGGTACTAGAAAGATCTTATCTGTAGTCTTCATTCATTCAATGAACAGGTAACTAGCACCCTAGGTGCCAACCACTGTACCAGAATCTAGAAACACCAGTTCAATAAGAACATCAAATCTCCTAGCTATTGGAAAACTGAGTCAAAGAGATTGAGAACTCAAGGAAATGCTGAGCTACAGAGTGAGACATCCTTGTAAAAATCAAAGTAAATGTTGTCTGTCTTCCTGGGGTTTCACAGGTTTTCTGTTTTCTGAAAGTTAGATGGTCAGAGAAGAATAATATCATTAATTTTAAATCTATGGTTAAAGCCTTGATGGTATTTTAGTAATGACTACCACTGTCCACCAAAATGGCACAGAGAATTGGAGAGTAGATTCAGTGGTTAAAACATTTAATACTTTTGCGGAAGACCTGGGTTCAGTTCCCAACACCCATGTGGTGGCTGACATTCATCCATAACTCTAGTTGCAGGTGATGCAATGCCCCTTCTGACATCCACAAGTACTAGACACACATACGTGGTGCACAATACAAATAAAAAAATAAAACCAATATATCTTCAAAAGCTAGATGACAAAGAACCTCTTTGTGGGGACAATGCATATGTCTTTAAAATCAAAGTCAACACAGGACACATTATTCCATCACGAATGCACATGATCCCATCATCTGGATAAGTAACTAAAGAAAAAAAAAAAAACCATGATGTGAACTTTGCTCAACAAAGGCTAAGAAAAATATTGAGTCTGAAGAGGTTCATCTGAAATTGGGCAACCCACTGTTCAGAAACTTTGATTTTAGCCTTCACATGTGCAGTCACACCGTGTATTGTATGGGTCAGTGGGCTCAACCACATGGCGTGCGTGGTAGTCACTATTATCAAAGGAGCATCTGGAGGATACCCGAGGTTAATGAGAATTCCATTCTTGAACATTTCGTTGAAGAATGTGAGCTTCCTCTCATGTGTCTAGTTTCAGTAAGGTGTCATTTTTATTAACATAACCTGAAACTTTGCTGACTGTATGTTCTTCTGCTCCTCAAATATAACATCACAATGAATAATAAGAACTTCAAAGCTTTATATGAGTGTGTATATAGCCTTATAAGCAAACACCCATGATAAGTAGCATGATAGAAACCAAGTTACATCAACATGGTCTTGATGTAATTTTCAATAAAGTACAGATACTTGATTGTATTATGGGACTACTTGGTGATCCATGAAGTAAATTTAAAATACCCTGAAGACAGAATTAATATTAATAAATTATTTTGCAGCCACAACGTTTTAGAGTGCTTAGTTATGGTGGAGAAGTTGAATGGCATCATATATTAAATAACAATATTTTTTCAATTCTGAGTTCTTTGATCTTTCCGGATATTTACTGTAGTTGAACAGCCCTTTCTTTTGCAAAGCTTTTCCATCCTTTCCTTTGACCTTCTTTCCTTTGTTTTCTAAATTACCAGTCTACTTTACTCACTTTTTTATTTCTTCACAATGTTTTGATTTTATTTATTTGTGTTTGTTTTAATTCCCCTGCAGAGCTCCTTCAAAACTTTTTTTTCGGGACCTAGTGTACTGATCATGATCTAACTTAAGATTGATTTTTTTTTTCCTGAGAATTTCATAACTCCACCTTCCCCTCCAGGACAGTTTTGCTTGACATAGGATAAAGGAGCCTTAAAATATTTACAGTATATTTTTTTGTCAGACACTTCAAAGTTCTAAGTGAAAATGGGTAAATACATAAGTAAATGGTTTAACTAAATACTTTTTGAGAATTTCATACATGAGTACTATATTTATGTTATCCCCACTTTCTCTGTTCTCCCCTGTGTAATTCACGACTCCTCCTGTGTCCTCCCCACTCTCCCTGTGCAATTCACGACTTATTCTTTTTCATATACAAACAATCTAATGAACTTATTGAGTGTTGTTTATATGTGCATGTGTTTAGAGTGACCACTGCAACTGGGTAATAGAAGGAGGTCATCTGGAGAAAACACTTCTGTCCTTCCCTTCCTCTCTCATTACCTCACGCTGCTTCTTCTTCATTGAAGTGTGCCTGGGATCCGTTCTGTATACTAAGAAGCTTGAGTCTATCTGTCTAATCCAGATCACTTTGCAATGTAAAAGTCAAAGCAGTAAACCACCTGCCTGAGTGTCTCACAACTTAGGCAGAGAACATGCCATTTCTTTTGAAATGTCTTTCTGGGTGTCTTCATTTTGTAAGGGCACAAATTATTCAAGCCAGAAGACAAATTCCTGTGCTTGTCTCCTGCCTCTTCCCTATCCTTCTGCAGCTTATAGCTAATTGACAAGTGCTATCATTTACCTCTCAAGTATTCCTCAAATGCGTTTACTTTGCTCCACCTCCAGCTGCCAAGCTTAAATTTCTTTCTCTAACACCTTCATAGTGTTAGAGATTAGGTTTTGGCATATGCTTCTATAACACCGTGTACATTGCTTTGTGCATTGTTGATTACATTGTAATTAACTATTCCATAGCTGTCTTCTCTGCTACACCTCAAGTCCCATGAAGACAGGAGCCACATTTTCTAGTACAGTTCCATTTCAATTCTCAAAGAGTATTTATTGAATGAATAGATGATGTGCAAATCAACTGCGCTTTTGCCAAATTCTGAACATTGATTTAAGAGACTTTTGTCAAGGGACTGGGTGGTGACAAGGCTAAGTACTACTCTTCCAGAGGACCTAAGTTCAGTTCCCACCACCCATATTGGGTGGCCCACAACTGCCTATAACTAACTTCATAGAAACCAAGTCCCTCTTTCAGACTTTGCAGACTCTCCACACATGTGTGTATATGTGTGTGCATTCATTTCATCCAAGTGAAAATAAAAATAATTTTTTAAAACAAAACTAGGGGAGCACATATTTTAAAACAAATTTTTATATTTGAAATATGTATAAGGTTTCTGCACAACATTATACATTGTTGCACACACAAAAAATATCTCTAGGAAGATAAATAAAAACAGAAGAGAAAGGTTCTCTTATACCCCCTTAGCTTTCTGTCCAGAAATAAAATTGTACTTTACCCTAATCTACAATACGCAAGACATTGCTGTAGCCACGTTGCATATGAACCTCATGTTACAAATGACATGTGGGAGACATCCCATGCCATAGGAAAAATTTTAATCAAGACAGTGAACAGATTTGTTTTGTCACAAAATTTGAGTGTAAATATGTCTGCAAATACATGTGACAATAACAATCTTCTTGCTTTTCAAAATGATATTTAATGTTTAATAAGCAGAAAACTAACATAGTTCTTATTGTTGGTTGTGGTGGTGGTTTTCTGTTTTGTTTTAATTTTAAGGAAAGAGATTTTTTTCCTTTCCTTTCCTTTCCTTTCCTTTCCTTTCCTTTCCTTTCCTTTCCTTTCCTTTCCTTTCCTTTCCTTTCCTTTCCTTTCCTTTCCTTTTCTTTTCTTTTCTTTTCTTTTCTTTTCTTTTCTTTTCTCTCCCACCATACACCAGAACTAGGGTTTCCCTCTCCTCCTAGTTCCCCACTACCTCCTCTCTTTCCCACTCCTACTTCCCCTAAGAAAAGAGCAGGTCTCCTAGAGACAACAGCCACACAAGATACAATACAAGATACAATAAAACAAAGTGAAATAAAACAAGTTTCTCAGGCTGGACAAGGCAACCCAATAGGAGAAAAAAGTCTCAGGAGCAGCAGAAGGGTCAGAGATACACAAGATAACAGCAATAACAGGTACACAGAGACCTGGCCCAGACCCATGTAGGCCCAATGGTTTCTGCTTGAGTCTCTGTAAGCCCATGTGAGCCCTGCTTCATTGATTCACTGGGCCATTCAGAAAACTAACATATTTCAAATGTGAGCTAATATCTCTTGTTTTCAACATGTGCTTCTCTAAATATGCTAAGTAGCCTTGAAAGCACCACAAAACACAAATGATAAAAATAATTTATCATTGGAGAATTTAATTGTTCGACACGTCAATGTGTTTAAGAATCAAACATTGAATGCAACTTAAGGATGTATTCAGGTCACTTAAGAACCCATGGAGGAATGAGCAAGTGGGGGCTGGAGAGAGCTTGCAGCCGCTGTGGTCTTCCTGGGAGTGGACTGTTCAGGAAATGGGAAGAGCCCCGTGTGGCTACTCCTGTGTAGCTATTTTGTTGAACTACATGTGACAATCTTTGTTATTCTTTCTGCTTGGCATTCTCTGCAACTTTCTATCAATTCTGCTTGCACACATTAAGAACTTGTTCATAAGACACATGACCTCTGCCAGTTTTGGTCTAAGTCTGTGTAAATTAATTATATTCTGAGATTATTATGAGAGACAAAGACAAGTTTGGTGACTTTCTTTTTGTCGTGTTTTGTTTTGGCACACGGGACTGAACCCATAGGCTAACACACGCTAAGTCATCACTCCAATGCTGAGCTCACCTCCTTAGCAAGAGAGATTCTTAGACATTTCTCAAGATAAGAGCTCAAGTGGTCAATAAATACATGGAATCATGATCAATATTATTAACCATCAGGGAAACACAATAGAAACATGATATACCATCTCACCCCAGCTTAAAGGCTACTGTCAAAAGAAGAAAAAAGTGAGGAGGAAGAGGAGGCGGAGGAAAAGGAGGAGAAAGGTGGAGAGGAGGACATATGGGCCAAGCCTGACAACCTCAGTCCAAACAGACCAAATAATGATAGCAATATGAATTGTCATCCGTGTAAAGAGACATGTCACACGGTCTTCCTGCTTCGACTATATAACACATTACATCTTGGGAAGCCTGAGAGTGTTTAAAGAAGATACTCACAATTTTTGAATGACCAGGGTGAGATACATATTTTAAATTAGAATTTTCCTTGATTTCCCTTATTATACAATCATTTAAATATATAACTTCCTAAAGTGAAAAAAATACAACTGCAAAAATCTATCAAGTGAAGGGTTAAAATTTTGTGATTGTAAATAATTATTGTTTCTAAATGAATCCTTTCTCAGCCAGGTAACCCTTTTCTTGTTGCCTCTTTGCCATGATGGTGAAATAATCCTGACTCCCAGGACCTCTAGAACTATGTACAGTCAGAGAAGTAAAACAGCTTCACAAAGTTGCCCACTGACTATCCTGGCAAATGTGTATGTATACACACACAAATGTACATGCACACACACACACACACACACACAAGAGCACATGCACACACAATTACAATTTTTATTAATACTATTACTGCTGTTATTGTTGTCTATGTAGTTCTATGAGATCCTTAACATATATTAACTACATACAGTGTTCACCTGTTTACAGACCCCTGTATTTCCACCTCTGTTGTCTCATTTAGTTGCTAAAGTTGTTCTCAGAAATTCTGAGATCAATACAGTTTAATGTAAGTTGTTTCAAATAGGATCAGCATAAACAGTGTAAGCTGATTTGAAGGTTGGTTAAAACAAGAGAAACCAAGAGTGATGCATAAAATTTTAAGAAGTGAAAACAGGTAGTTGTTTCAATTGAGTTTATCCTGCATATTATTATGTCCTAGCAATGGGCTGTGTTCATTTAAAACACATCCCTTATTTGTACTCCATCTTATGCCCAATATGTGTCACATGTGGCTTTCCTGACTTGTCTGAACTGTAGCTTACTTAGAGTAAAAGGTAATTTCTGTGCTTTCAGTCTCGTACTCACATCTCATGGTGGTACATTAAGCAGTTTGGTACCCAGTGCAGTAATTTTATTTATTTAGCATCATTATATACTCTCAAGTACTGGAACTTCAGGAAAATAACTAAAATTGACTATCATGGTACTTAGTATGCTTAATTCATAAGCCTCAATTTGTAATATAGGAAAATATAATGTGTGACTAGTACTACAAATTTCAGTTTTAAGGGAAAAAGAATATATTTTGTACCAGCTAAAGATACAAGGGAAACATTTATCTTGTGTATTATCTAATAGGCCTTCCAGAACTAAAGACCACAGGAGGCAAGGCTAACAAAATTAATATGCAAAGAAGCTCAACACTGGGGACCTATAATTTTCTTGCAAATGGTTTCACTTTAAGGATGAAACAACACAAGACAATACCAATTTCTTTCTTTTTTGCAAATAGATGAAGCTTTTAAAAAAATTAACACATGACAGCAGGTGGGGAGAATCTAGACAAGTGGATGTTCAAAGTCAAGGGAATCCAAATTTGATTTGTGTTGACATTTTACAAACTAATTTGAATTCACGAGTAAGTTTTTTTTTTTTTAAATCAACTTGGGTACATATATTCAGTTAATCTAGGATTGCCTGCCTGTCAGACTAGAAGCAAACACTTTGTAGACTATGACAGTTGTTGTATATTTACAAACATAAATCTGTCTAATAATACTGCCAACTTTAATAAAAGATGCTGGTCTGTAATTTTATCTATGATAGACATTCTTTCTAAGATATTTTTACTCCCGATGTTATCATTTAATACAAATTAATATACTTCTAATTAAGACTAGCCTAGATATAGGAACAGATAAATGANTTGTTTGCTGCTCTATTAGTAATAATATGAAATAGTGTCAGAAAAGTTCTGTGTAATTTGACACTGTATAAACTGGGCTTTCAAAGAAGAAACAAGACTCTGAGAAATTAATCTTTCTTAAATACTTTGAGTGTCTGATATGTTGAAAATTATCTGTGATAACACCACAAACTAGTTTATATCCTAATACACACATACAAACACACACACACACACACACACACAGAGAGAGAGAGAGAGAGAGAGAGAGAGAGAGAGAGAGAGAGAGAGAGACAAAAATCTTGCATTTGGTCTTGCATTCTTTTGTGAATGTATAATTACATATATTCAGTTATATATTTTTATGTTAAATACCATTAGCATATATTCAGCAGAGAGTGTGGAGGTTTTATTGTTTTCATAATTAGCTTTAAAACAATACAATTGATACTGAATCATTTTTCTGCATGTACCAAATATAATAATTTTATCACTTTATGCATTAGTTTTGATACTCTCCCTTAAACACACTAGAAACACCTTTGCCTCTCAAGGGTGAATTTATAATTAAATATATTAATATACCCGATTAATGTAGTGTAATACTGTGCTCTACAATAATATTCCAGAAAAGTCTAAATGAATCATACCCCAGGGAAGACTTGATGCTATCAATTTGAAGTGTTTAATATACATTTATTTAAATGTGAAGTTGCACTTTGCCTGAGGAATGAGTGTTTAAATTGACAGCCTAATAAAATTCCTAAGTAATGTAGTCTTTTCCCCCATTTACTTATTAGTCATATTTTAAAATCATTCATTTACAGACACCAGAAAAGTATGTGAACTAATTGTTTAGGGATATAATAATTGTTTAGGGAATTAAATGTTAATTTTATGGCTATCTTCTCTTTCATCATAAATATAGAGATTTGATCTTAAATCTGCTTCTTGAGGCAAGCAAAATCCTTGGCTGAAGTCTCAAAATGAACATTTGAATGACTGGAAACACCAGAATATTTAAAATAAATGATACAGTATTACCCAAAGTTCATACTCAAATTTCAATTCTTGAGCAAAACAACTGAATTTTATTATAAAATTATAAAATAATGTTTCTGAACGTGAATTTATTTTAAAAATTCTTTTACTGAGAAATTTAACTTAAAATATTACATAATAATACATTTTATTCTACCCTCATAATTTATGGGTTTTGATTCATTTAATTGTCATAGACACGATAAAATTGAATCACTGTTCATGAAATCAAATTAGCTATGTTCATTTGTTGCCGTTTTAAATGTGGATATCCAAAAGAAAAAAACTGTTTCAGTTTTTCCATTTACAAATCCATTTTTCCTCTATTTTAAACAAAACAGAAATTGTCTGAGCAAGTAAAAATTTCAGATTCATTAATTAAATATGTATCATTCACATATCTATATTTCTCCATCATCTTCCATTGGCTTACATTCATTATAATTCCAGATATAAGTAAATATCGGGATTGCAGTCTCCTGCTTTTAGTAAGGCAAGCATTAGGTTCTCACAGGATTGGATTCCTGATTGCTAGAGAGAGGGCTGAGCCACTGAGGGATTTAAAGCACTTGTTACTCTTGCAGAGGACCTGGGTTTGATTACCAGCCCTCACACAGCAGCTCACCATCTGTAACTCCAGTGCCATGGGATCTGGTCTCCTCTTCTGGTATCATATGCACAAACACACGTGTGGACCACACACTCATATGCATAAAATAATAAATAAGTCTCTTTTTTAAAAAAAATACATTCTTCTCACTCAAGAAAAAAAAAAAAAAAAAAGCCTCTCTTCTCTTCATTCTTCCTAGCCACTTCCTCCAGACTGCAACATGTTTCACTGCTCCTTCTTAACTCTGAGAGCTGACAGAGAAAGAGATAATTTTATGATAAGTGACCATAATAGACTAACAAGGACCTGTCCCTAAGTATGAACTATAAGGAAGAGAAGAATTTTTTCCAACCTTACATGTGGACTTCCTATAAGAATGCAAAATTTAACACTTAAGAGAAGCCAACTTTGTTTCAAGCGTTAAAAAAAATGTTATTTTCATCAGAAAATATTAATGTACATTTTATTCTTGTGCTAGAAACAGTCAAATATTGTTGTTTCAAGAATGAAGCTTTTTTTTTTTTTTAGATATTTCTTTATTTACATTTCAAGTGCTATCCCGAAAGTTCCCTGTAACGCCCCCCTCCCGCCCTGCTCCCCTACCTGCCCACTTCCACTTCTTGGCCTTGGCATTCCCCTGTACTGGGGCATATAAAGTTTGCAAGACCAAGAGCCCTCTCTTTCCAATGATGGCCAACTAGGCCATAAATGAAGCTTTTTTATTGTCAGATTTTTTTATTGTCAGATAATATTGCTTACCTCCAAATTTTAGGACATATTTAAATAAAATAAGCTCAGGCATATCTTTAAGCTCCTTTGATTTTTTTTCTGAATATCTTTCCACCCCTTTTATGAAATCATATGAAATAGCTGTCATTCACTCCAACACAGAAAATTAAAACCAATGAAATAATGTTTTACATATATATACTAATATCCCAATGGTTTAAATACTATTAACCTTCCAAATATTTATCTGTATCTACATGCTCTGTGGCTGAAACATTACTGTCAATTTCACAATTTTTCTAAATGGCCAGACATATTCCAAACATATCTGGAACATATCAGACTTCTATAAGCACCACAATTTTACACTAGAGTTTTTAAAGGAGTAAATTTAAGTAAAAACACACTTTCATAAAGTTCATCATCTTCCCTGATTAAAAAATATTTCCATGATAAAAATATATCCCCTTATAGCTAAGAAATACTGCACCAAAATGTCTCCCTGAGATCACACAATTGTATCACTCTAGTACAATTGTGTAATTCACAACAATGTTGGGTTAAATAAATGCTGCTGTTAGTATAGTGTAATTTTCTTTGGTGATAAATGTTACAGACTTGCTATTTACTTTTCAATTGATTTTATTTGCCAAATTATATACCAAACAGTCCCATGGGCTTATGGAATATATGGGGGTTAACAATGAAAAATGTCCATAGTTTTAGTACCAACTTTGTAAATTGCCTTAATAATAGCTGGTATAATGTAATAGTATTTTCAACCAGTACTTTTAATTTCTAGCTCATAAAGCCTTTTCATTGAACCCCAAGGGTGTAGCTATAAAAGTTAAGATTTAATTTTGTATATAATGTGGCTTAAATTAGCTTTAAAGCAATAGGAAAAAAAACATGCAGTTTCAAAAGACAGGCTCAAATTGTTATAATGATATGAATTTCTGTTAACAAAATTAATTACTATTTCTATTGTAACATAATTTGTGATGGAATTGTGGAATACTTAGAATGTACATTTTAAATCTTATTTTGAAAACCATGCCAAATATATGGGGAAATCCTTAAAGACACACATGAAGAAACAATGGGTCAACATATTTTAAATATCTGGGTAAGTCATGAAGGAAGGCAGAAATACTTAAATGTTGATGTTGTAGAATACCTTCCTTGTACCAGTCTATTCCTAATTATTTATTCACTGAGATATGTACTTCCTCTTGGCACTTTCTATTGAATGTAAGGAGTGCACTTCTGATGATGGGAACCTTTAACATTGACAGTACATTCCTATTGATGACTCTAACCAACCCTTGTGTTAAAGTTTACAGCAACTATCAACATCTCCATTTCATTAGCGGATGTACTTATTGCCTTGTCCAGCACTGATGGCTTAAGATGAGGTGATCAAGCCAGATGCCCAGTATGCTTTTCTTGTGGATATAAAAATAGTGTGCCTAGTCAAGAGCCTAGAATGGCTGTCCTCCGAGAGGCCCAACAAGCATCTGACTGAGACAGATGCAGATACTTACACCCAAACATTGGATTAAAGTTGGGGGGGAACCCTGTGGTTGAATTAGGAAAAAGCTGAAAGAAGATGAGGAAGAGGGCGACCCCATAAGAAGACCAGCAGTCTCAACTAACCTGGATCTCTCAGATATATAGCCACCAACCAGACAGCATACACTAGCTGGTATGAGGCCCCTGATACATACAGCTGAGGACTGCCTGATCTGGCCTCAGTGGAAGAAGACATGCCCAACCCTCAAGAGACATGAGGCATCAGGGAGTGGGGAGGCCTGGCGCGGGGTGACTGGAAATCCTCTTGGAGACAGGAGGGAGGAGGAATGGGAAGAGGAAGTGAGGGAGGCAGGCTGGGAGTCGGGTAATAACTGGACTGTAAAACAATAAAAGGAAGAAGAAGAAGAAGAAGAAGAAGAAGAAGAAGAAGAAGAAGAAGAAGAAGAAGAAGAAGAAGAAGAAGAAGAAGAAGAAGAATCTTCAGGATGCCTTGTATGAGAGGAAAAATGGAAAATTTATGGTCAATTTTTTAAAAAGGAAAGAGAAGAACAAACTATGTTTTATCCATCAGAGTATTTATCCATACAGTCATTCGTTATGATTGTCAGATATTATTAATGTCATTTTTTTATATACTTAATTTATCCTGCCAAGTGTGGTGGTATCTATGTACAGCTTTAGTTTGCATTTCTTTTTTTTCCAATTTTTTATTAGATATTTTCTTAATTTACATTTCAAATGCTATCTCGATAGTTCCCTCTACCCTCCCCCTGCCCTGCTCCCCTACCCACCCACTCCTACTTCTTGGCCCAGGCATTCCCCTGTATTGGGGCATATGAAGTTTACAATACCAAGGGGCCTCTCTTCCCAATGGGGGTACTGGTTAGTTCATATTGTTGTTCCTCTTATAGGGTTGCAGACCCCTTCAGCTCCTGTGGTACTTTCTCTAGCTTCTCCATTGGGAGCCCTGTGTTCCATCCTATAGATGACTGTGAGCATCCATTTATGTATTTGCCAGGCACTGGCATCGCCTCATATGAGACAGCTATATCAGGGTCCCTTCAGCAAACTCTTTCTGTCCTATGCAATAGTGTCTGAGTTTGGTGACTGATTATGGGATGGATCCTCAGGTGGGCTAGTCTCTGGATAGTCCATTCTTTCATTTTACCTCCAAACTTTGTCTCTGTAACTCCTTTCATGGGTATTTTGTACCCTATTCTAAGGAGGAATGAAGTATCCACATGCTGGTCTTCCTTCTTGATTTTCTTTTGTTTTGCAAATTGTATCTTGGGTATTCTAAGTTTCTGGGCCAATATCCACTTATCAGTGAGTGCATATCTAATGACTTCTTTTGTGATTGGGTTACCTCACCAGGGCATATACCCAGAAGATGTTCCAACTGGCAATAAGAACACATGCTCCACTATATTCATAGCAGCCTTATTTATAATAGCCAGAAACTGGAAAGAACCCAGATGTCCCTCAACAGAGAAATGGATACAGAAAATGTGGTACATTTACACAATGGAGTACTACTCTGTTATTAAAAACAATGAATTTATGAAATTCTTGGGCAAATGGATGTATCTGGAGGATATCATCCTTAGTGAGGTAACCCAATCACAAAAGAAGTCATTAGATATGCACTCACTGATAAGTGGATATAGTTTGCATTTCTTAATGAGTTCTGGCTTTCGTCACTTCCTTTCCAGTCATGTTTTCTTCAGTAAAACACTGTTATCATTTATTCATAGAATATCCCAAACCAATTTAAATATAAAAACATAATCTAAAGAGAATTCAGATTTACTTACAAAATTGAATGGTCAATTATAAGTGTGGGGGTATTTTGGTGTGTATGAGTGTTTTGCTATGTGTATTTCTATGCACCATACACATGCTCACAGAGTCCATGGAGGCCAGAAAAGAGCATTGGATCCCCTGAGACTAGAATTGCAAATGATTGTGAGCTGCCATGAGGATGCTGAGTGTTGAGCCCCCCAGGTCCTCTGGTAAAGCAGCCACTGCTCTTAAAATATAAGCTACCTCTTTATCCCTATGAATGATCAATTTTAATACACTGCATATCTTAGGTATCACCAACTAATGCACATCAATCATTAGCAGCATTTGACTTTCTCAGTGATTTATGGACCTTTCAGGGTTCTTTTAGAAAGGACATTATTTTATTAGAATTTTAAACTGTTAAAGCAGTGAGATCACTCTAAGAGTACATACACTTTCAGCTTACAATGAAAATCTATTTAAAAGAAGTTATTCAATAAGGCATGACTAAGTTAAGAAGTGAATCATAACTATAAAGTGGCCTTTATATAGTATTTAACATTTAATATTGGTTACACTGTACTTTTTTTCTTATTTGAGACACACATTTAAACAGAATCTATTTCTCAATAAACTTTAAAAGCTAAGTGAAGAAAAGCATGAGAAGTAGACCCATATTTTGAAATAACATTGCGGCTTTTTTCTTTGTTGTTTACATTTTGCCTATCCTTAACCTATGTGTTAAGGCTGACATCATATTTCAATATGAAATTGGTAAAATAATATACAAGGAAATATTGCTGGTGTAAACTCCAGTCTCTGAGGTTTAAAGCTATGGTAGACTAGTTATAGCAGACAGCACTGATTACTTTGAGCAAATCACATCAGACTGTAGGGTATCGCTCTCCAATTCTCTATCTATCTATCATCTATCTATCTATCTATCTATCTATCTATCTATCTATCTATCTATCTATCTCTATCTCTGTCTCTCTCTCTCTCTCTCTCTCTGTCTCTCCCTGTGTCTGTGTGTGTTTGTGTGTGTGTGTGTGTGTGTGTGTGTGTCTGTTTGATAGAGGGCTCATTATGGGGCTACCACACCTGACTCTCACCTTGCAATTCTTATACAGAATAGTTGTAAATCATAAATTCTAAGTGTAATATCCCGCATTAAAAATGTTTTAAAAGGAGCCGGGCGTGGTGGCGCATGCCTTTAATCCCAGCACTAGGGAGGCAGGTGGATTTCTGAGTTCGAGGCCAGTCTAGTCTACAAAGTGAGTTCCAGGACAGCCAGGGCTTACAGAGAAACCCTGTCTCAAAAAACAACAACAACAAAAAACAAACAAACAAACAAAAAAAGCTGACATTTTTCTCCCCTTGGGATTGTTGCTTTTCGATTCTTTCAACTTACTTTGCATTTCCTGAAAAAGAAAACTGTTATACTATTTGACACCAAATCAAATAATCAAAACTGTTATACTATTTGATACACCCCACAAAAAGATAGTGGGTAAATTTAAAAGTACCTGCAAGTATGTTTTTAAACCTTAACATTTAGTCAGCGAAGGAAGGGTCCATGACAGAAATCTTTAATTATATCCAATAGACATGGGAAACAGTCAAATCTTCTTTCTTTTAAAGAAACAAAACATTTGTCATGCTTATCATCTTGCTGTTGCAAACTATGAACTGTGTTTCAAAGTATTCTGTGTCAAATGTGTAAGATTAGATTAGAAAGAATAGCTTTCTAAAGCATATAGAGCATATATGCGGTAGCGGACTTTGAGGAGTAGCAATTAGTCCAGCCATGTTCCGGAGGAGATGCAGCTCTGGTGGAACCAGCAGCCTCTCGGACCTGGCTCTGAGCTTACAAGCTAAAAAGCCTGAAGTGGCATTAATTTATTGCCAGTCTGGGTTTATTTTCTTCCCCTTACTCATTTTTTTTTTTCGAGATTGTCTGTATCCGAACATTTAATTTGTTTAGTCGCTGTGATTATCCTCTGGTCACATTTGGCAATGGGAAGGATCGGTAGAGCTTACAGGGAATACATTATGGTGCCATAAATTTGAGATGGAAGTATGTTTTTGTATTTCTGCCAGGAATATCAGATAACAAGTTACTGTTGGAAAGTCTGCTTTTCCAGTCTGCACTGCTCGTTCAGAGGTGGGTGGCCCCACAGCCTTTCATCCTCCAAAGGACAATCGCTATTCCTGATGTGCCCTGTGTTTCTGGCTTTCTTGCTGACCAAGGGAAGGAGGTGGAGTTTGAGTTCAAGATTTCGGGGGCTTTCTTTATTTTGCTTAACTGGTTTTATGAATAAATCTGTAGCTTAGTTGTTGTTGTTTGCTGTTCTTTTTACTTTGTCCCCTCTTACACCAGCATCGTCTCCTTAGAAGGTCTGAGCATATAAAGGCATATAAAGGCTGGGCATAGCGGCTCAGGACCAGCACTTGTGAGGCAGAGACAGATGAATCTCTATGAGAGTTCCAGATCCGTAGAGGCTGAAAAGTGAGATGTTGTCTCAAAAGAGGAGAGAAGGAAAGAAAGGGAGAGACACTACAAATAGACAGAAAAGAGAAGGAGGCAGACAGAGAGGGGGAAGGGAGAGACAGACAGAAGGACAGACAGATAGATGGACAAGAGAGGGAATTAGAGAGAGAGGGGAAGGGAAGAGGGCAGGGGAGTTCTCTGGAAACATTCCACACCTGAGCGAAGATACTCTCATTCTTTCCGCCCTAGACCATGAAGAATGTGGTACTGATCTGTGTCTGCATCCTGGCTTTTGCAAGATAAAGAGGCATTCAGATGTAAAGACTAGTAATTCCCATGAAGAGACAAAAACAAATGATGTGGCTCAAGGAGAAATTGTTACAAGCAGAGATGCATTCCTGGTGCTGTGCCGAGAGCGAGCATTCTGTGCCCAGCAGAATCTGCCTGACAGCAGTTACATTTGCTAATTCCATGTCTCCGTGAGTTATCTGACTCACGAGTGTTTATTATGAAAAGATATGCCGCCTGGCAACAGCTTTCACATGGCATTACTGATCTTTTTCTGCACTTCTGAAAAAGATGTTTTATTCATTAGTTGCCTTCCTTTGCTTACGTGTGTGTGTGTGTGTGTGTGTGTGTGTGTGTGTGTGTGTGTGTGTGTGTACCCTCCTTTTCTGTATCAAAATGCACTTTCTGGTCCTGAGCATCTCCCTTTGTGTCTATGCAAAATGTGCCATTGTCCACCATTTGTGCACATTTGCATTAATATAGGACTGACTGCTAGGAGAAACCTTCCCTGATATGTGAGAATGGAGGAGCCAGCAGCAAGAACTACATTAGACCTGAGTGGTTCCTAAAGTTCAGGCACATTATGAAGCCGTCAGAAGAGAAGGTGTGACACTTGGGTTGACCAAGTCACTATGCATAATAGTGAATTTTAGCAATCTAGAACAAATCAAATGTGTATGAAGTGTTTTAGACTGCAAGCTTTCCGTGAACTCAGACTGGGATTACAAGCAATGAATCTACTACACACAACTGGCAAAGACAAGTTTATTGAAGGCCTAGTTGCCATGGTCTGAATTAGACACTGAGTCACTGAGAGAATTACTGAGAGGATGTAAGTTCTAAAAAAGTCCTTAGATTATTTTGTTCAAATATTTATTATATCTATGAGAATCCAGAAAAAGATAGATAACCTCACTCCTCTAAAACCGGACATCTCTTATGGAAATGGTTTACAAAAGCTCAGTCCCAAGCTGTACTTCCAGCAGAATTGTGAGGTTTTCCTCCTCCAGAAAATAAGCAAATATGATTTCTGTAGAAAACACAATACTTCTGAAGAAGCAGACGTGGCCATACTGGCCATCGCGGTTGCTCTGGTGACTACGAAAGAATCTACTGGCATTATAGTCCATTGCAAATGCATAGATATTTATCACTGAATGTAAAATAAAGGTGAAATTGTTCTCAGTTCCTGTGGTCCCTCCCAGTGATTATTCTCATGGAAATATATGAAAAAAGATGCAAAACATTAAATACAAATAATTTATACATAGCTTATAATCATATTCGTTGTCTCATAACCAATAGACATATACTTGTTCCATAGCAGAATGGAGGGCGTACCTGCCGAATGTTCAGAAAGAGTTGTGAGAAGGAACAACTGGCAGTGATAAAATAAAACATGAAGAAACTATTTTCATCATTACATCTCCTTCCAACCACCCAATTTTATTAATTTGAGTTTTTCATATACTGTATTGTGAATATATTTACCCCTTAACTCCTCCTCCTACCCTTAGCCTTCCTATCCCTTAGCTTTGAGATTACTTTTTTTTCCACATTGAATACATTTTGTGTTGTCCTGCTAGTTTGGGGCTTGGGGTAGTCAGCCTGTAAGAATGTCACATCATTAAAGAAAACCGAGTCTCTCTTTCTCTCCCAGAACCTATCAAATGCTAATAGTCCTTCAGATAGTGGTGAAATTGTATATTTACCTCCCCCCATCTATGCTGAGATTTTTGTCTGGCTGGAGTTTGCAGGCTCTTGACCTGCTGTCAGAATTCCTATGAGTTCACATGTGCACCTGACTTGTTATGTCTGGAAAACACTGTTCCCTGGCAGTCACCTGCCACCTTTGGCTCTTAGAATCTTTTCACTCACTTTCACATAGATAACCCTGAGGGTTATGATAGGAATGTCTGATTTAAAGCTGAGCACTCTGCAATCTTGTTCTCTGCACATTGATTAATTCAGGGTCTCTGTGCTGATTTCCATCCACTGCAATAAGTAGCCTCTCTGACAAGGGTTGAGAGATGCTATGATCTATGGGTACAGCAATAAATAAGCCATTAGGAGTTACTTTAATACTATATCCATTTAGCAGAATAATAATATTGGGTTCTTCTGTAGGGACTGTGATCTATCTACACACAGGTTTTTGACCTCTATCATAGTGCTAGGTATGTGTTTCATTTCATGGAGCAGGCCTTTGATTCAGTCCAAATATGATTGGTTATTCTCATAATCTTTAGATCTCTATTGCACCAGTGAGATTATCTTGTCAGGCCAGGCTTACATGGTTCACAGCCAGGTGAGAACAAGGCTTACTTTTCTCCTCTGACAGCTTGCATCCCACCTTCCAGAATCATGAATGCTAATCAATAGGGATGAAGATTATAGGTGAATACCAGCTTGATGTCTCCATGTTCGTGTTTCAGCAATAGGGTCTACCTGTCTAGTTCTGGAGAGTGGCTAGGAGTATATTAAGCCTGCAATGCTTAAAGATCTGTGTGACCCATTAGTCAACCGCTCAAAATAAATAAGTAATATTATTGGGTAATTCCATTAAACATCTACTTTTGGGAATTGAGGGGTATTTGAGAGAAGATTTCTCCCTGCATCCCTGGCTATCCTAAGAACTTATTTTGTAGACCAGGCTGGCCTCGAACTCACAGAGATCTGCCTACTTGTGCTTCATGAGTGCTAAGATTGGATTAAAGGTTATGTACTACCTTGAGCTAACTTTATTAAAGCTCTTTTTCTGTGTATATATATTTATGTAGTATCTTTAATAGTAAGATTCCAAATGTCTGTTTATAGCCTTTAGTGTTAGTTCTCTACTTTAAAACAACTTATTTTAGGGCCAATGAGATGGTCTATTGACTAAAATGCACTTTCTTTGCAGGCCTGGGAACTTGAGTTTGATCCCCAAAGTCTGTGTTGAAAGAACAGAGCTGATTCACCACCAGAACTGTTCTCAGATCTTCACATGCATTCTATGGCACATTCATTCCTCCGAACCCCCCACTCCAACCCCCCTACCTTTCTCTCTCTCTCTCTCTCTCTCTCTCTCTCTCTCTCTCTCTCTCTCTCTCTCTCACACACACACACACACATAAAATAAAATAAAATAAAACAATATTTTAGAGAATAATTTATTTTGAAACAAAATAAGTAAAATTCAGAGGGGAAAAAATTGGTCATTGCTTTGGTATTGTGATTTACAAAGAATAAAGATGTAGTTTTTACACCTGAAAAGTTGTTGACATACTGAATTATATCCTAAATTCTTAAAGTAATATCAGTTCAAAAGTAATTGAATCCACACTTACAAAACCACTAAAAGTTGTGCACAAAGTCCTCTGTAGTATATCCATTTATACTGATAGTTCAAGCTATTGGAAACTAGGAATATGGAGTCAGAAGGATTTATGGCATCTGCCGTTAATGTGCCATGTTAAACACTTCCATGTGATCACTACATTTCAGAATATTAAAATTAATGATGCTACAATGTCTATAAAATGAGTAGTCATCGTTTGCTTTGTTAAAATGAATAACACATTCTGGGCTGTTTGTACATGATGCTCTTGGGTTTTAGTGACTCCCACACAGCACAACTTTGTCATTGCTGTATCTTTCGTTACTATGAATGCAAAAAGGGAAAATGAAAATACATTAATTAAATGTTCTTTCCTAAGCCCTGCTTTAAATATAACATGAGAAGCATGTCACAGCAAAAGGCAATGGACCAGATAATTGTCCCAAATTAGGACATTGAGCCTCTCATGACATTTAAGTTTTGAACCTAATGGTTTCACTATTTGACCTCTGCTCTGCCAATTACAGGCACTTAACACATTAAATATGTTTTAGGTCACAACACTGTGTAATATTAGAGAATATTAAATGTAATAGATATTATTTTGATCTATAAGCACATAATAATTCTGACAAATCATTATGCATTTTTATGTCATTATAAATCATTATTTGCAAATTTACAAAACTCTAGGTATAATGACAATGTTAAGGACCCAGCAGATTAACTAATTAATCTTTTACAATTTCAATCGCTCTTCACCTCACTCAGAAAAACCTAGAATGCTCAAAGTCATGAACTGTTTGCATAAGTCATGTGCATTCTCTTACATACTTTAATTTCTCCATTACTCATAATATCTATAAAAACAAAAATTTTATATTTACATATATATATATATATATATATATATATATATATATATATATATATATATATCACCTATTATATGTTGAAACAATAGTAAAGAAAAGAAATATGTCAATGATCAGTACTGACACAATTGATTTTCGAATATTTTGTAACTGTTGACACACTTGGGCTATGTTGAATAACAGATACATAACTCATTGGTAAAGAAGATTTGTACTAAACAGTTATGTTTCACACACGTGCACGCATGCACACACACACACACACACACACATTTGATCACAGAATATAACTTGAAGAATCTATAAAAATGAAAAATTATTTCTATATCAAGACAGTAAATGCAGTCTTGAGCTGATGTCACAGGGGAAGTAAGTATTCATTATGTGCTGCTTATAAGATAAATGCATTCCTAGTTACTTTTAATACTTAGCCTTATTTATTCAGTCCTCACATCAAACGACCCAGGAAGGCTGTGATGCTGCTCTTGTCATTTCATAGGTGAGAAGAGAGAAGCATAGAGAAGTAGGACCCAGGAGCAGAAGTCCTAAAGACACCTCAATCCCTTCATTACTTGTAAAATGAGAATTTTCAGTCCTCACCCTGTGTTTCCTAAGGCCAATCAAGGACTACCTTTTGGTTGATTTTTTTAAAAGTCTTTTTTATCAGTTCACACACAGAAGTTTCATTATCCAGGTACCTGCTGCTAAGAGACTCTACTTCCAACATAACCATGTATGCTGGTCTAAGGTTTGAACTTCAGTCTTCTGTGACGACACATTTGTTGGTTATTTCTTAGATACATCACCAAATCAGAAAGAGTTTAATGTTATTTCCATAGGGGGATCTGAAAAAGTCATGTATGCTAGCATAATCTCACAAGTTCCAAAGGATCCACAACCCAACATTCAAAGTTATGTGAAGAAAAATCAGTAAATGTCTTCAGCAGCCTTCTCTGTAGTCAAGTGGAGTGTCCTACCCACCTGTCTTGTGAGTTCTGAGACGCACAGAGGAAGGCAGCTGCTAGGATTTCCAACCCTGCTTCCAAAGATCCACACTTCCATATCAAACTCAACCAGCTGCTCTGTTTCAGTGGTATTTTCCCCAAATGCTTAAGGAAACTTAGAAATCAGAGACCTTGTAATGGGTCTGGACTGACAATCTCTTTTATAAAACCAAATGATCCATCAAAGGTGGACCAACTCCCACAAACACCCACGAGCTACACTCTACCTGGGTCTGACTGGCTATTGCCAACTCATTACCTGCCTCAGCACAGTCTTCATCCTATATGGGCTCATTTTCTGCACTATCTGTGTCTCCTGAAAGGAAACACTTAAATTTGTGAACCTTGCTCTGATCCAAGAACTCCTCCAGCTCTGAACTTCTGTTTGTTTTGAAAGAAAAACAATGTATGCCCCAGTGGCTGAAGGTCAGTGGCTTACTCAAGGTTCTGAGGCTATGACTAGTGAAGCCCATGACCTGAGCTGGCACCCAGAGCTTTTTGAGTCCAAATTTTTACTCATTTCCAACACATCTACTATATCTTACTACCAGTGAGGTAATTTGAGCCAGGTGAAGTAAGACATTAGGAAGATACATTTTGCAGCTATATTATTTGGGTGCACACTTGCATGCACACACAAGATTTTAAAACTTGTGAGGGTGTGTGTGTCATTAATGATAAAGAATATAAATCTTGAATATTTTTGTAAGAAGAAGGCTCCAGCACAGGCTAGACTGCTTCTATGACCCCATAAAACCCCATATGGCCTGGAGTCCTCTAAGCATACTCTGTCCATCACAGAGAGACTGTAGCTTCCCAGTGTCTCCTAAAGAATGCTAGGTGGTGGTGGCACAAGCCTTTCATCTGAGCACTTGGGAAGCAGAGACAGGTGAATCTCTGAGTCTGTGACAAACCTGTTCTAAAGAGCAAGTTCCAGGACAGCCAGGGCTACACCAAGAATCTCTGTCTTGAAAACAAACAAACAAACAAACAAACAAGACAAAATAAAAAGAATGGAAGTATGCTCCTGACTTAAGAATAAACCCATACAAGCCCATAGGTCAATTCAAATATTCAAAATATAACCTCATCCAACTTCTCATAATAAATTGTTGAACAAATGGATCCAGATTTTTTAAACATACTAAATTATCCAAGAGTATTAATACACAGCAATTTAGAAATGACTAAAACATGTAAAGGAATCTGTAATTATTTTTCTAGGAATTCTATCATTCAGATTTTTATACAGAAATGATAGGCACTAAGGGGAGGGGGAAAACAAGCTTAAATAGCTGCTAAAAGAAAACCTCTTTGTCTCAAACCTAACATATCTACTATAATAATAAAAATTGCTACACTTAATATTTACACATTATTGTAAGCATATTAATTCAAGTTGGATTGGATATGTGTGTGTTCTCTTGCTGCTGCAAAACAACTACTAGGATACTGTTTTAATTTCTAAGAATACTAAACAAATGAATATCAAAATGCTATTGTAAGCTACTCAAGTTATATTTTCTAGATAGAAACAAAAAAACTACATCTTTACTCAATAAATGGCTAAACCAAAGCCTCCAAGCCTGGGGACTTCTGGAAGAATTTGTTCAGGCTGTTGGGTGTTGCCCAGCCCACTTGCTCTGACTAACATGCAAGCATAAAGCTAGTCCCTTCGCATTTTATTCTGATCTGGGTTTTCTTAGAAGAAAAACAGAATTATTACTAATTTTCAACCTAATTATTTTGAAACCTGTAGCTTTCTCTATGATAAACTTCCTTATTTAAGGGCATATTCTATATAATGTGAAAAAGCCCACCTCCAATGACCTACCACCACTAGCCAGGATCCTTCCAGATGTTCTACAGCCTTTCAACACAAGGTAGCCAGCTGAGACAAAGACATGAGCTGTGGGAGACATTTCATTGTCAGGGCAGGCTTGTGATCCTTAACTAATTTCCCATCTCATGCACCTCTGAGATGGAATGGTCGATCAAAATGTGGTCAAACCTTTTGTTATGTTATACACAAAGCGGGTGGTTCAAATTTTTTACTATTGCACAGGCACCAATAATTAGAAGAAAGAAATATACAGGGGCGAAGATTCCTTCACCAAAAAGCAAAGAGGCCAAAGTAAAAGCATAGAAGAAGAACAAAGTATTAAAAAGGAGGACGGATGAAGCAGCTTTTGAGTTCATTCTGTCTGGCTGTTTTTCTCAGTGACGTGAAGCATAGTTCCAAGAAGCTGAGTGTTTTCACAGAGAAGAATTAACAATGGCCCTGAGCTAGGATTGAAAAGGAAAGCTGAAGTAACACTGAGTGCATATACACATACATCCTTTGGCTTCAGCAAACAACGTTGAATTATAAATGAATTATATATTTTATATTCATATATATAAACTTTTAAAAAAATAGATGTGATATACCCAGCATATATTACGTGTGAAATACAAATGCATTCCTGGAGATTCAGACAGATTCAAGGAGATAGAGAGAAGTGACATGTACACGCTTTTTATTTTTAATTTCTCTAGTCATGGCACACACCTCCAAAGATGGAGATGCTTCCATTAGACTCATAAAGAGCCCGGCATGCAAATGCTCATGGACTTGAAGCTTCATCAAAAGCTCCTTAGATTACACAGGAATATGCTCATGCACAGGTGACAGAATTGCTACAGGTAAGGCAACCTCATTTGAAGTGTGACGCATCATAGAAGATAAGAACTATGGGAGTTTAGTAAGTGGCTTTTTATAGTCTCAGAGCTAGCAAGAACAGCCTGGCATAAATAGCCAACACCCAAACATAAATGGTTCAGTTTTTAAAAACTTGCATCTGTCCCTACAGAATACATTTCTCCTTTTGTCTGCAGAAAAGTGATTAGGTTATTTAAAAGAAAACATAATTTTGATCTTGGTCAAAATGGTGTAATAATTATGTATTTCATAGATCTATGTATTTGAATGACTTGTAAGTCCCTCCGCTTATCTAGTTCTAGGTTCCAGTCTAAAACAAATGCACATATTCTTTAGAACCAATTATAGTTCCCTAAGTGATTACTTGATTTTCAAAGACTCTAAAAGTTCAGTTGTATATGACTGCCAGCACGCTGCACTCATTGGACTCAGTTCAGAACACCTTATAAAAGTAAGGGAGGAAGAAAACTGGAAAATTTTTAACCAAGATCTTACAAAAAAAAAAAAAAGAAAGGTTGTCCATTTGAAGTGACCATCAGACCCCATGTTTCACAATCCTTAGACATTTATTATTTGTAGGCTTCTGCGTTTAATGCAGAATAATAAACAATTTTCATATATAAAGAAGACATTTTCTCAAAGAAGTTTTTCTCACATAGCCCTAAAGCATTCAAAGCTTCCAAGCACACATTACACCTACTGACAGGTTTTTGTACTTGGGCTTTTTTGTTATTAGCCTTTATATTTGCTTCCTGGAATATTCTCTAAAAGTGACCTGATAGTTAATTTTATATATAAGATAACTTTATTTCAACAGATTATTCATTTCTTAGACATTCTAAATATCAGGCAAACATGAAATTTTACTGTGTTGAGAATAGCAACTGTCTCTTTCTGTACTCCTGATTATACTCAAGCCTTTCTGCTCCTATAGTAGACAGAACCTCTTCTCTATGCCCACCCTGCTTTCCTCCTTCATGGAATTCCCTCTTGCTTGCTCTGTAGGAGCATGTGTGTGCGTGTGTGTGTGTGGTGAGAGAGAGAGTGTGTGAGAAAGACAAAGACAAAGAGACAGAGAGACAGAGAGACTGCCTTTCAGCACAAGATCCTTAACTATAGATCAATAGTTCAACACTGTCCCCTACAAACCTTTATTTGACTTAACTGACATAAAGTTTAATTTCTTATTTGTTATCCAAAGGATAACTGTGCTTTGGGTTAAGAAATGACTCTCCACTTCACACACATTGATAACTCTATAATCTTGTTTTTATTTACTTTTTGAGAATTTCATACATGAGCACTATGTTTACATCATTTCTACCTATCCTTAACTGTATCTCAAACTGTGATCTCGCCTTCAATTGTTATTGTTATATATACAAACACTGCTAAGTCCGCTTGATGTTACTTTTATATACAAATATTAAATTTAGATGGAGTATCTGATATTATACTTTTAAGGCCATTCTAACCTAAACTAAACAGACAAATGATTAGTCGAGTTCAGTCTTGAGAGGGAGTATGCAAACATGCTTACGCTAAAGCTTGTTGAGTGGAAAATGATATGTTTACTCCTATCTAAGGCACTGTAAGCATCAGGAAAATATTTATTAAAAGTTTCCTATTTGGGAATGGTATTATGCTCAGAGATTGAGTGTCTGCCTAGCATTGCCTGTAATCCATTCCTAACACTGAAAAAGAATAAAAATTAAGAATCATACGTTTCTCTTTAGTCCACACTACAAAATCTTTCTCAAACAGGTTATCTAGATATGTTTAAATGGTATGTACAGATCTTGAGTAAAAGCAAAGGAGAAAGTATAACCATCTTCCATGTTCAACCTTGACCTGGAACACTTGCAAATTGTCTTTGTTCTCTGCATCTAACAATAATTACTTGGAATTTTTTCTTTTTCTTTTCCCTTTGCAGGGCTAGAAATTTAACCAAGGGGCTTGTATGTGGAAGTCAAATTTCTAACTACTGAGCCCCTCACCCACATCTCTACAGTAAGTCTTTGCTGAACTTATGAATTATTGGTTATGTGCTGGATACTGTTCTGACTTAATCCACAAAACTAGCTTAGGAAGAAGAATATTGAATAAAGCTTTACAAAGTGGCAAAAATATTTGGAATCTGAGTGCCTTGGAAGAAGGTGACTATAAAACTAGTTAGGGGAACATAAAAGGAGAATGAGAGATGTTGAAGAAAGGTAGAGATGAGCAAAGGGTCAAAGAAACAGAAAGCAGGTGGGTAGTTGGAGGGAGCAAGGGGAGCGAAGGACAGGAGAAGATATCACAAGAGAAAGAAAACATCTTGAAAATATTGTAATGAAAATGAATACTTCATATTTAATTTTTAAAGTCACCATTAGGGTGAAAGGGAACTAGGAAACACTGCTGGGTCGGAGGCTGTAGAGTTGTGTAAGCTTCAAAGATGGTGGTGAGTCACACATAGACAAATGACAATAATTAATAATTGTCAAAACTGTTAGTCAACCCCAAGAATTGAGAGCTCTTCTACAGTGTGCTCTCGTGAACTTTCTTCAATAGGGAATTTGCCTCGTGAAGTGGAATTCAATCTTATCCAACAAAACTTAATGCACATTTTTTCCACTTTGAAATGAAAGGAAAAAACCCAAAAGGATTTTTAGTAATTTTACATATATAATATTTTATGTAATTTAATAAGGACATCAATTATTTCAAGATTTTATTGCTTAATTGGCAACTTTTAGATATTAACTCATGAATGATTCTTATTGTCCATAAGTATGCTCAATTTATTTGTAAAACTACTAATATACGAAATTGTTTTTAATTTAATTAAAATTGTGTTTAATTAGCGTGACTTAAAATTCTATTGTGCCATGATATTACATGTAAATATACATATTTATATTATTTCAAACTGTTCCTAACTTTTTGGTAATCTCTTCAGGCCCAATCTAAGGAAAATGTATTATAAAACACAAATAAGGGCTGGAGAGATGGCTCAGCCATTAAAGGCTAGGCTCACAACCAAAAATAAAACACAAATAAAATATGACAAAATATTTCTGTAAGCTATTTAGAGAAAGGTGCAAGCCTTTTCTAAAAGAGAAATTTCTAAACTAACTCACAGACTAAAAGAAACCCTTTGACCACATATCTCTAGATTATTGAATCCACTATGAAACATATTCTAGAAGATTTTCAACAATGTTTTTCCTAGGACTTATGACTACGAGCCAAATTTATATTCTATTGTGTTAGTCTCTCATATTTATTGTCAAGAGATAATAATAGTATCTGTCTTTGCCATGTCAAGGCAGATGTGACCATTATCTATAGACCCTCCTGTTGTAACTGTTACAGGGTACCCAAGTGAGCATCTTCATACATGAGTGAACCAGAGAACACTCACTTTTTCCCAAATGTGTTTTTTGTATTAGAGATAATGATGCTATGCAAATTAGCAAGGCTTAATGTTCCTACCAATATTTGATGATTTGAAATCAGCCTCTAGTTATCAGATGGTCCCATGATTCTGGAGGGTATAATTGATATCTTCTTTGAAATTCTCAACAGATAAGTCATGGACACTTCTTGGTCCCTTAAAGAAATTAATTAGATGACAAACTTCCCCAATCACCAAACTTTATTTGTAAAACCTAAATATCATGCCAGCAAAAGCAAACAGGGCCTTACCAGACTTCCCCATGCTTGAGTATTCATAGTTTATGCTTTAAAGTGTTCTTGAGATTCTCTTTGATAAGTTTAAAAATGTATAAAAGAGATATTTATCATATTAATGCATCAGTGCTCAATTTTTAAACAGAGGCCATGAACCGACCATGATTCAAGAGAAATGTGAAGGGAATACTACCTCTATTACTACTACTACTACTACTACTACTACTACTAGTAGTAGTAGTAGTAGTAGTAGTAGTAATAGTAGTAGTAGTAAATAAAAATAAATCACTTATGAAATTAAATAGGATGACCACTAAAAGTTCAAACAAACAAAATGGAGTGTGGAATCTATGATCCATTCAGACAAAGGAAATGGAGTTTAGAATGTACGATACAAACCACAGGAGTTTGTATGGTATGACTGCATTTGTGGAATAATTGTTTGATGCCAATACACACCTATTCACTGGGAATACAACGTCATACTCACTGGTTATCTACTCACTAGAAGTAGATCATGTTTGCCATTGACCCAACTTTCCCAGGCACAGATATCATTCTATCTGTTCTCCCCAACCACCAAGCATCATGCAGACTTGCTGAAATATAAAGCATCTAACGATGGACCCAGGAGAACGTATGCCTGCCTGAGAAAAAAAAAATGGCTGAGAGCACAAGAAGAGACAAATTCAGGCTGAAATAACTAAATCAGAGTAAAGAATGGAAAAGCAAAGACTGTGGATAGGAAGGTCAACAACCAAACTTTTGAAACAAACATGGTGGGATAATTGTTATCTTGCTGTCCTGTTTTTAATCTCAGAAATGTCTATCAAATTGCTTTTGGTGTTTCTGCTAGGATGTTTTAAGCTCAATCATTAAGAATCTGTTGGAGGAAGTCAGACATATGGGGAAGAAACACAATAGCAATAGTGTACCAGAAGAAAGTCACATCTTAATGCCTGGTGCCACCAAAAAGACGGTGGTATGCAATCCATAACTATACAATCAGATAATAAATTCTCAAACATTTGGCAGTTTATGGAAGAGAAATATTCACAACATGAGCTACATAAACTCATTCTCTAAATGAGAATATTTTAAAAGATATTGACTACAGATGTTTCAAAGTAGAATTTAGGGTCTCACTGGGTGTCCCCAACTGGTGATCACTCTATTGTAAGCGTAACTATTTAGTGAAGTCGTTCAGATTCCTGTTTTCCCTTCTCAACTTTTCTCCCAGCAAGCAGTCATTGTTACATTTCAACACTTCTTTACATCAAGCACCTAATGTACAATGGAGCAGCTGCAATTTCACTGCCCAGCCCTCCTTTCCACCCTTACAACATTTGTTCTGTTAATGTAGGTTAATTCTGCAAATAACACTTCTGTAAATTGTTCTTGCAAACTGCTACATCATTTATGTAAGGACTTCTGTGAACTTTGAAAAATTAATGCCTTTAATTTTGGTTGATGGCAACATCAGCAGAGCTCTGTAAATTGCGCTTTAATGAGATTTTGCTACAGGGGATAATCTGCTACTGACAGAGGAACATCTTGAAAACATCTGTAGACCTATAATTTCTCTATGACGATTAGATCCCACCACAAGACTCCAAACACAAACCCAAAATAAAGGAGGAAATTGTAAAGTTCTAAATGAGAACACAACCTGTTCTTTAAAGCAAGAGTCCCACTATGGAAAGCATCATGCACTGAAAATAAATCAATTTTTCAGACTAATTAACATTTAGCTTTATTTAATTAAGAAAGACTATTACTGTCTCCACTGCTGTGCATCTGTATATAATGAAGGAAACAGCAGTAGGTATAAGATACCACTGAGGGATATGCCCAAGTAATCCAGCACTATAGGTACATAGGAAGGCCTATTATTGTTCGGTAACTGACATCAGAGTCTTACTTTAATGTTGTCATAAATAAAAGGAAGATTTCACAGACGCCGTCACATATGGTTTCTTATTTGTCTCCGATGGAGACTGGAAGTTGGATTAGATTCCAAAATTAAATGATTTAAATAGACAGCTGCATAATGGAAACTACTAAATAACACCTTTTAAACAGTTTCTATTTATAGCAGGCTGAAACCACAGAAGGATGACAAATCTTGTTTTGCTAAAGCTAATGTTGCAGCTGCTCTAAGGCCGTTTCTTTCAAAGCCTGTAGTTAGGTTACCTCAGCTTCACTCTATTTCATGTTGGTGACTGGAATACCTTGCCAAAGGTGCATCTTAAATCAACTGCCATTTCTAAGTTAAGCCCTGTACTTGCAAAGCAACCAGATTTGAGAGATGGTATGACCATTAACTTATACACATTGAAATTAGCAGAAAGTAACATCAGGTGTTATGCTATATTTGTCTTTCAGGTAATATAATTAATAGCTTCTTGTTAGGATACTGGTTCTCAGATGATAATATCCTGCATATAATGCTTACATATTTGTCATTTTTGCAAGAGAGAAATTAAGTAAAAACTGACCTATTCACTGAGTATATTATAAAATAAAGTGAAACTTATTTCTCAGAATCAAATATATATGTGTGAGGATGTGTACAAATTTATACATATGCATATATCATTGCATAAATACAGATACTATATTATATTATCACATGTATATTTACAATATAAACATTTATGCATATGTAAGCACAAATATATATGTGTGTATTACAGATTATATATGTATACATAATGTATATATGCATGCATATATATATAATGTATATATGTATATACATATAATGATCTTAGCAGCTCCATTATGTAATGTGTGAGCAAAGTGCCACTAGTAGAGTTTTTTAATTTTTAAATTTTCTATGAGTTCATTTAACTTTACATGTATGCTTTTGTCCTATGTGAATGTCTGTGTACCATGTGGGTACCTGGTACTCTAGGTACCACTGAGACATCTCTCCAGCCTCATATTTTAAAATGTTTTAATATAACTGTCAGATCCAGATACTTTCATGTACCTGGTATGCTCTGTAATCCCTCCAAAGCTAAGAATAATCAGAGCCCAGCAAAGAATGTTTTCTTGCACCATTTTTACAGTTGCAATTGGAAGAGACTAGGATGGTGCCGTGAGGAAGAATTAGTGAAAATATAAAAGCAATAGCCAGTGGAGATTTCCATCTGTCAATTATGAACAATATAGATTGAATGATGCTGCATGCACTGAGCAAGAAGCATAATTGCCCATACCCTGCTTCTTCACAAACTATCTTCTGTAGCACAACTCCAGAGTCTACCTTCATCTCTACAGGTCACATTCACTTTGACCTTGCACATAAGGCCTTCATCATTTTCCTTTCCCTCCCTGTCTTCTTGTTTCTCCTCTTCTTTCTCTCTTCTCTTGTCTTCTCTAGCTCCCTCCTGTCCTTCTGAAGCTACAAACTGGTTTTTCAGAGACCATTCATCACAGCCCCCATACCAATCTCTACTCTTGAATAACCTGAATATATCATGCCAAAGTACTTCATTGCTTTCCAAGAGAAAGATGAGCATTTAAAAATGAAGAAGGATGTTTAGTACTTTGAGTATCCCTTGCATATAATACATCACCAGTCCAGAGTAAAGTTGTGTAGAGGAATAATTCAGAGAATGTAGATAGTTAGTGTATGCCTCTTAGGCATTTCTATATATTCTTAACCATAAAAATATTCTATAATATTGAAATTATTACCTTGTCAAATGTACTTTTTAAAGATAAAAACAAGGTGTTTTGAATTCAGGATCTAATGATGCTGTAATGTGTTCACTACTTTCTACTATAAAGCTAACATCTTCAAAACTTATACTGAAAAGCAAGTGAATGAGTATATTTGATATATACTACATGATGCATCTGCACCACAGATTTGCTCATTGTTTTTCTTTAAAGCAGCTTTGTCTCAGTTGTCACAACTAAAAAGTTTCACTCCTTGTCTAAGTTTAGGAAAGTAATCCTACTTTTAGTCAAGAAGCATTCAAGGGGTTTCTATCAAATTCTTATTATCCTGAATCTTGTGTTAATGAAGTATATCCTAGAGTATAAAAAAACCTGCTGTTTGACTGTCATCTTAGCCTCTTCACAGAAACAGCACTTTCTGAAAATAAATGCTTCAAAGTGTCGATTTTAACTGTAAAATAATGCAATACTATCTGTCACTGGGATGTTAAGAAGATTGTTATATATGCAATAAGAATAATGTTTGTAGAAGGGTGTCAATATATATTAATTCATTGAGTTTTCTCTCTTCTCGTCTCTGAATCTCCCTGGCCAGTTGTTACCAGTTTCTGGTAGTTGACCACTTTGCCTGCTCCAGATATGACAATCAAGTTTTCTTGGCGGTTCACGAATACTTTTCAGCACCATGGATAGATCCTTTGTGCCCCATAGCCACAAAATAATAATGCCTTTGCTAGACTATGCTTGGAGTTAGTTCTTGGGACCTGTATATGTAGTGTACTAAATTACAAAGAAAATAGTATTCAATAAAACAAAAAAGTACTCAGTCTAGTAAAGTAGAGGCTAAACAAATCACCTGATTCTCTCTCCTCTCTCTCTCTCTCTCTCTTCTCTCTCACATGCACACATGCACACACACCACATACACACACACACACACACAAAGAGAGAGAGAGAGAGAGAGAGAGAGAGAGAGAGAGAGAGAGAGAGAGAGAGAGAGAGAGGAAGAATAAACAAAAAGTACAGTTTTGGAAAGCAAAACACTGCAGAAGGACATTCCCAAGAGGGGCTTTCTAAAATGAAAGGTAAAGACAGATAATCGAGTGGAGGGTACTAGAAGAGTCCTACAAGAAGCAGAAACATTTAGGGAAAATGTAGAAAAGGCCAATGCAGTCCTTGTAAAGTTGGTAAAGAATCAACACGGAGTGCAAAGATAAAGAGTGCTTACAGACCAAGCAA
Source organism: Mus minutoides (assembly GCA_902729485.2). Taxonomy (NCBI): domain Eukaryota; kingdom Metazoa; phylum Chordata; class Mammalia; order Rodentia; family Muridae; genus Mus; species Mus minutoides. The sequence goes on from CACVCL010021278.1 coordinate 41,652, forward strand.
AGTACATACCATAAAGATAGAAAGTTATAAATATGGCCCATCAACATTTTAGAACTACTCTGAGGTTTTGTTTCTATTAATAATAATTATAAAATTCTAGTTATAAAATCTGACTATACCAATCCTTTATGTCTACAGCCATAAACCACTTCACAGGCAGATGAGACATGAGGATCCTAGTGTGCTACAATTCCCACTGGCCAAGTTCACTCAGGTGCAATTTCTATCGTAAAGGAATTTTAATCTAGTAATATGGCTGGTCTGATCACATCCAAAGATGTCCCAGGTCTCTGTGATCTGGCTGGAATGCAGACATGCCTTTAGTACACACTTTTAATCCCAAATAATGAAAGTATGTTTGAAAGTGATATACGATTAAGAGGCAGACAAAGTAACATATCAGAGAAAGACTTGAAAGAATATGATATTCCCAACTCTCTCAAGAAGAGAGAGGAAAGGGAATCCATTTGAGGGACAGGCTAGATACAGGTGAAAACAGAATGAGCCAGAAAATGGAAAGGACCCAAAAGATTAGAACAAATTGTCAAAGTTAGTATGAGGCCAAGCAGAGCAATTCAGTCAGAAGTGGAGAGAAGCTGGATTGAATCAGTCAGCTTGGAGCAGAGTTTGAGCCAGAACAGTCAGACATCAGAAAGAATAAGAAAGGATGAGCTTATTCAGTAGTAGGTCTCAGAGGCTGAAAGGATTCTAATGTTAGATAAAAATGTACAAAGGCTAGAAGCTTCCAGAATCAGGCCTAGGTTAGCAGACTAAGGCAAAAAGAGTTGGAGATGACAATTACAACAGGTGAATCAAACTTATTTTTAAAAACTCAGATCTTGTAGTCTTGTAAGTTTGTAATTCCAGATTTGGTCATATTGAGTTCTACCTTATAATTTGACTCTCATTCAAGAATAAGACATTCCTAGGGTGATTTAGATCATTTAGATGATTAGGGTATGCCGCTTGGACATTTCTAGATGTTCTTCAAACAAAAAAAAGAAAGAAGAAAGAAAGAAAGAAAGAAAGAAAGAAAGAAAGAAAGAAAGAAAGGAAGAAAGGAGAAATCATTTTCTGAGATTAGACAATCACACAATCAAAAATTGCTTTTAAAATTTGAAAAGCAATAGTTTTCACTTAATACTATCTGTCTTGGTGCAGTGAGCGAGCCACTGCATCACATCCTGAGAGCCAACTTCTCTAGAACATTCCAATGTGTTAGTGTCATGCTTCCTGGTGCATGATGAAATAACTGTGCTCCACTATTTCTGAGAGACTCTTGCTACATTCATTTGCTCTTCTAGATTTTTCTTTTGGCTCTGCTATTCAGACTAACTATAGTCTTGTTATTTACTAACCGTCCATAAATGTCTTATTCCTGATCAATACACACAATTTAAACCTCAGTATCTATACATATTCTTTTTTTTACCCTTCTAAAATTCGTTTCTCAAATTATGTCAGAACAGTCAATTTTAAGCACTCTTAAAATAATGGCCGAGGAAATATGGAAATGATGATTTTGTAATGAATACTCCATAATTTGAACTCTCTGGATCTTCCAATTTAATTTTATGAGACTTTTCTTCTTTAAAAAAAAAAAGATAGAAGTATATAATGGGGAAATATTTCAATCCAGTGGAAAGATTAGATTTCCAAAGGTGATCACAAAACTCAATGCAGCATCCTTTACCATTTATATCCTTATGTGAAGTAATTTTCAATGAGAATAAATACAATGGAGACTATAGTAGACGCCAAAAGATCAAAGATTATCAGTCAGGTTTGTTGCTTTCTCACATACTAAGGAAGGCAGAGTTCTGCCCTGGAAGCTTGTGCCAAACAATGGGATGGCTTTTGGTAGATAGAATCACAGAGTTGTACCACTAAAATTAATTATAAATATTTCCTGTGTGGATATACTAGCATTTCTACACAATTAGACATTGTGTCGGTCATTCAATAGCTTCACTTAATGACATCAATAGCCAGGAATATCACACATACACACACACACACACACACACACACACACACACACGCATGCACACGCACACACACACAAGAAATGGTGTCTAAGGAATTTCTTCTACAGCCAGTTTGAAAATGCACTTCTCTGGCAGAGGCAGTGGGCCCCTGAGATGCTGGTCCTTGTGTTATGCTGGTTAGCATCCAACCCCAACCATTTCTCCTCTTTGTAGTACTAATGGTCCCTTTCCGGAAAACATTCTAAGAGACACCCAAACCATTCAGCTCTCTGTACTTGGCCGCTGTGGTTAACATTTGTAGCACTGCTGACTTTATCAGTTTGCTCAGCAATCCTGAGCTAACTGCATTTCACAATTCTGCTGACATTTGTCTCTAACTACAAAATGCTTTAGGGAGAAAAAAAAAATTATTCCAAACAGCATAACGGACGTTTTAGTCACTAAATTTCTTGGGAATTTAAATTAAAATAAAAATGATATGCTTTGTACATGGATTTTCTTGTACTTAAGCCTTTAATGCCAGCTAAATAACAAAGGAGGCCATTAATGTAAAATTCAGCCTAAAGTCAATTGTATTACAAGCACTCTTAATGCTTGTACATTCTTAATGTAACAAGAAGTCTGAAAGCCACTTAACTGGATACAGCTGTATGCAAATTTGCTTTGAACTACTGAAGGTTACAAAGAGACTTTATTTTAATCTTGAAAAATAAACCACTGAGTGTCTAGCATTTGGGTCTGTTAAACTCATCTACTAATGATTCCCCCATTAAACTATAATAAAGTGTTTGAAAGTTGATCCAGTGCTTGGCACATGGTAAACAGAGAAACTGGAACTACCGCACTCTGCCAAAACCAGCAAGAGGGTCCTGCTCTCAGCCCCACACAGCTGTCACTCTCCCCCGCTGTATTATAGATTTGGAGATAATTAAACAAGAATATGTGGCATTTATCTAAAACTCACAAATTTACCTTCTGGGAAGTAGTACAATGTACAGTCTGATTTAAATAGCTGATCTCCTGATGAAGACAAGTTTGTTGGTTTACAAATGAAAGAATAAAAATTCTCAAATGTAAATATAAAAATATATTTTCAAAATATTGCTCTCAAATAATGTCTTGACATACATAATATTTGCCTCTTTGATGATCAGTTATGGTCCACAACTAAAAATAAATTTACATTATTTTTATTATTTCCAAACTTCCTCGTATCTGCAGTTCTTAAGTAGAACACCACCACTATATGCATCTACAAATGGTTTATTAAATCATTGGTTAAGTAGACATTTTTCTAAAATAAGCTGAATAAAATCTCATTATGGAATAGAAAGTAGAATCTATAAGACATAGGGCAAAGCGTGTTTACTGTCCTTAAGCAGATAATTAGAATGTCTTCAATATTATCTTAAATGCTGCAAAATGAAGGTACAAAATGCTTGAGTCTCATTCTAATAAATCTAGGGTATATTTTGGACTACAAAATCAAGACAGTCACATTAAAATGAGACACGGTACTGATATGATTATAATCACTATGATTAAACTCACTAGCAACTGATAATATAAAGATTTAAAATAATTACTTATTATCTTACTGTTCTGGTTTTCTTTATCTATTCAAAGGGCAATCAGGCCATTCATTATTTATGAGTATATCCCCCCCAAAAAAATGCAGGAAAGAAAGAAAGAAAGAAAGAAAGAAAGAAAGAAAGAAAGAAAGAAAGAAAGAAAGAAAGGGAAGGAAAAGAGGAAAAAAGAGATATAAAGTGAAGGAAGGAACATAAAGGAATGAGAAACCAAAATGAAAGAACATACTCACCTATTCACAAACATTTCATTACACTGTACTATATTTCATGTCAAACAAATTTCAAGAAATATATAATGAAAAAATATAAACACAATTCCTCTTCTTGTGAGAGTTATATTCTAATTGGGAAGTTAGATATAACTACACAATGATATGGAAGGATTCCAAAATTATAACTGTAAATATACACTGTGGCCAATGGTGGAGGACTTGGTGGTAGAGTGCTTTCCCAGCATGCCCTAGATTTGATCAGCAGCATCAGCCATGGAGAGAGAGAGAAACAGAGAAAGGGAGTCAAGGAGAGGAGAGGAAAAGTCAGAGACTTTTCTTCTAAAATGTAAATGTAGTGAGTACAGTGTCCTGAAACAGTGAAAACATTTACAGATTATCTGGGAATAGTTGTTAGCAGTCTTGCCTGTTATAAGAAAGAAAGAAAGAAAGAAAGAAAGAAAGAAAGAAAGAAAGAAAGAAAGAAAGAAAGAAAGAAAGAAAGAAAGATGATAGATAGATAGATAGATAGATAGATAGATAGATAGATAGATAGATAGATAGATAGTTGATGATAGATAGATGTAGAAGTCCTTGTGACTTATTGTGAGGTACCAAGAACACTGATATAACTGCCCTGTGTTATAGAATCATATTGCTAAATGAAACTAGAAAAATAGATCAAATTCAAGCACATAGAGATCTCTCAAGCCCTGCTCAAAGTCTTCACTTTTATGCAGGAGCACTAGGAACTTTCTGATGACAATGCAAATGAGAATTTGACATTTACTAGTTCTGCATTTCAGAGTGCGGATGTTCCTATAGTTGGAAAAGCCACGAAGGGGATGCTTTGTTGGTGTGGAAGTAAAAGACTCTTTGAGATAGTTTGCTAGTAATAATGGGAACAAATGGATATGCATTTGAAAAATGTATCAGAAGTCATAGTTATATAAATTAATAGAATATTATAAGGGATGGGAACATCTCAGTGGTGGAGTATATATATGCCCAGCGCATGCAAGGCCATGAATGTAATGCCCACTTCTAAAAGGAGAAAGAGAGGTGTGAGGTTAGAAAAGATTATCTGGAGAGGTCACAGAAGCCAGGTGTCTGTAGCATATACTTAGATAAATAGTAACTCACCTCACTGAGGACTACAAAACCAGAAACAACATGGCAGGACAGGAGACATGCAGTGTATGGGAGATATAATGAATCTGAAGTACCTCTGAAATATCCTTTAAAATGTCAATTCAAAAGTAATTGTCTATGGTGATTTATATTCATATTTGGGCGTGGTGGCGCACGCCTTTAATCCCAGCACTCGGGAGGCAGAGGCAAGCGGATTTCTGAGTTCGAGCCAGCCTGGTCTACAGAGTGAGTTCCAGGACAGCCAGGGCTATACAGAGAAACCCTGTCTCGAAAATCCAAAAAAAAAAAAAAAAAAAATTCTTTGAGGTCCAAATCTATTACTTTTTATTTCATTTACTTGCATGTTTATTTGGAAGCGTTCATTGATAATAACATCCCTATTATTTTTCTACAACCTCCTCTAAATTTAGTTTTTTATGGAACTAGCTTTTCAATATAAATTTTTATCTCAATTACCTCTTTATGTCAGAAAGTATAGAAAAACAGAATTTATAGAGACTATTGGGATATAGCTTAGTGGCATAATGTTTGCCCAGCATGTACAAGACCCTGATTCAATCTCTCCCACTCTAAGAAAACAAACACATAGCCAAGTGCTAGTGGCTCATGCCTTTAATCCCAGCACTCAGGAGACAAAGGCAGGCAGATCTCTATAAATTCAAGGCTAGACTCTGGTCTACATAGTTTTAGGACAGCCAAGTCTACAAGGCTATACAGAAAAACCCTGTCTCAAAAGCAAAACTGAGAGAGGTAGGTAAAAGCAAAAATGAATTTGTCTTGTGGTTTGTTTGTTTGTTTGTTTGTTTGTTTGTAGACACGGTATAACTTACAGCTCCAGGTTGCCTTGGAATTCACTTTGTAGTCTAGACTGATGTTAAATTTGTCTAGCCTTATACCTCAACATCCTTAATTCTGGGATTACAGTTGTACACCACCATATCAATCACTAAGTTGTGGACATATAGTCATGTGAAACACAGCAGCCAGTCAGAAGTAGCACACGCTTTAATCTCAGCACTAAGAAGGCAGAAGCAGTTTGATCTCCAGAGAGAATTCCTAGACAGCCAAGGTTACAGAGGAAAAACACTGTCTAGAAAAGAATAAAAAGAAAAGAATGAAGAGGAGGAGGAAGAGGAGGAGGAAAAAGAGGAGGAGGAGGAAGAGGAGGAGGAGGAAAGAAATACAGTAAATAAATATTACAGATGACTCTGCTTCTTGGATCAAATTATTCACTAACTCAAGAAAATGTATCAGATGCCCAGATACTAAGTGAGACAGGAGCCAATAAGGTATCATCTATCCTTCATGAAGTTTAAAGTGAGGGTGGTTTCTAAGTTTAACGAAAAAACATAAACATAGACATCAGATTTTGCAGGTAAAAGATTCAAAATGAGTCCCACAAATCTAAGAAAAATGAGGAGAATGAGATCTAAAGAATAAGTTGGCATTTCATAAGCTAAGAGTGCATGTAGGAATATTCTGAGCACAGCATACAATGTGTTCCTCGGCCCTGACTCGAGGATGGTATGGCGACTTGAAGAAATGCAGTGTCTTCTAGAACTTAGGAGAACAACATGAAGATGTTCAATGTGCCTCACACAACATCATGCTTCTCCCTCTGAGGTAGATACGTTGTCCCTCAGGGTGCTATTCGCTTTAATAGAGGAGAGGAGGACTAGGGGATTGGGTTAAAAGCAGAGCGCTTGTCTATCATATATGAATCTTATGGTTTGATCTTCAGCACTGACAAGACACAGTGAGGAGTATGTCATAGTGAAAATATGAGGAAAGCATGAAATTATGATAAATTAAAGGATGTGTGTGCTGTGTGCTTTTTCTCTTCTAGCCAGAGCAAAGGACCTGTTTTACACATGCACACATACACACTCATGCACAGAAAGAGAAAGAGAGAGAGAGAGAGAGAGAGAGAGAGAGAGAGAGAGAGAGAGAGAAATTAGTTATGACAAAAGTTACAAAGTTAACCTGGGTGCTGAGAAACCATACCTCTTTGTCATGTTTTGGTGGGGGGAGTCAATTTGTTTGTTTGTGTTTTTTTTTTTTTTGGTTTGGGGGGGTTGTTTGTGAGATTTTTTTTTCAATCAGAATGTACCTTGCTTAATACTAGCTTTTAAATGACATGTAGCTTAATTCAAACTTTATTTGCATACTATAAGATCTACAGGATCATACTTTCACTTTGGAGGGAAGTATAGTTCCTCTTCAGCTTTCCTTCTGAATATTTCCTACAAATCCATTGTAAAAGAGATGAATGCAAAAACTAACTAAGCTTTAGCTGAATCTAGAGAGTATGATATTTATTTGTTGCTCAACAGAACCAGTTGATGTAGAATGGCCCCTGAACAGACACGTTCTCAGAAGAGGAAGCTCAAAACAAACATGTCGTGAAGAGGAGCTTGAAGACAATAGATGTGCTAGAGGTTGTGAGATCAGAGAGTGTGGTCTAAAAGCCAGTTTTAATGATCCTGTAAATGGTTACTCAAAACTCAAATGCAGTACTACACACGGGTTGCATCACACCCCTGGATAAAACAGAACTAGCAAAATCTTTTTGGATATTTGTGAATCTACTCAGTCAGCTGGGTTTGTCTGACCTTGTCTAGCATGTCCCCCACTGTGTTTCTAGTCATGGTGGAGTTATCAGACTGTCTCTGATTTTAACACTTCTTTCCACTTACTTAGGGAACTGGGAATGGGAACCAGGTGCTCACATATGCTAATATGTGCTTTGCCCCAACCTATATACCCCAAACCTTCCTTTCCTGCTGTATTAATTACTGCCTTGTATGAGACTTTTTAAATGCATATCTCTCCATTTCTCATAGCCATTAACACAGATACATGCCTGGAGGGCACTGGATAAGTGCTTTATTCTCTTTAGTTAGATGTTATTACATATACATGACAAGCTACATGCCGATGTGTGTAAATTGGGTGTAGTTTACCATAACAGCAATCTATCTATATGTCTGTCCACTCCCTTGAGATATTTCTAATTTTCTGATTATATTTGAATACATTTAAATGATTAAACTTTCAGAAATTTGGCAAGCCAGTTTTAAAACAGAATCAGATTTTAAAATTAAATTATGTTAAATATATTTTAAATTATCTGAGTAAATTATCTTTAGTACATGGTAGTGAGTTTTTTTTTTTTCCATTGTGGCTGTTATTTGAGTCTGTGTGCATGCACATGAGAGTGCAGGCATTAAGATACCATAGACTATTTGGAAATCAGAGGACAAGATGGGGGGATGGATTCCTTCTTTCGGCCATGCGAGTCCAAGAGATTCAAGTCCAGTCCAAAGCTTAGAAGTAGGTGTTTTTATGCACTGAGCCATCTCACGGTAATAAATTCTTAAAATTCTTTTGTTGTTTGTCGTTAATGATGTTGACATTGTGTTTGTCATGGGAGTTTTGCTTTATTTATGTTTTGTTAGTTTTCATCTGGGTCTTATGTAGCCAAATCTGACCCAGAATTCACTGTGTAGTCAATGATGACTTCCTGCTTGACTTGCAGGCATGCATCTCCTTACCTGGCTCAAAATTCATTTATTTTTAATTTATCACATTGTATTATTTTCTTACTCTCAGGTTACTTATACCTCTAATATCACTAAGTACAAATATTACATAATGATATGCTAGTCCAAATTCCACCCAACAATGCTCTACGATCATGCTGTAGCTTGAAATTGTCCATGGTAGTAGTGTCAGTACCAAGAAATTTGAAAAATGGGACAAATATTGTGTTGATGTAATTGCTTCTATGAATAATGATTAACTGTAACAGTGTATAACACTATAACCATTGCACTGTGAATAATATAAAACTGAAAACATATACTTCCAACTTTCTATCATCCTTCTAAGTAGAAACTGACAAGTCAGTTACATTGTGTATCTTCATCTATTTATTCTCAATGTATCATAAACAAAAAGTACCAAGTAAACTTTATGCTGAAAATGCACCCATTCATCTACTGCAATCATAATTTGACTCCAGGGAAGTATTAAACAAAATTCAAAGAAAAGCACTATGTGAACATCAATTGAGTGTATAGAATTTTAAAAATGTTTTCTATTTACTTATTTATTTTGGGGTGTGCATGTTATGCCCAAATGTGGAGGACAGGGGACATGCTGCATATGTTATTGTTCTAAAATTATTCCTGGTGCATTCTTTTTTTTTCTTTTGGTGCATTCTTTTATATTGTAATTTTAGTATGAAAATTGTTCAAAGTTTGATAGGAGAGAGTAATGGCTTACAAAGGAAGTTGCACAGCCCTGAGCCCTCTGATTCTACATCGAGAAACCAGACTAGTAATCTCTTTAGTGAATATTATCTTTTATGCAATAGAAGCCTACAATTGGATTTGGGAAGAAATAAATAAACAAAATTAAATACAACATCGTAAAGAGTTCTAGATGCCATCTAGAATCTCCTATAGTTTCTACAGTCAAATCAACATATGAACTCGGAAAACATTTCAGAATTGTCAAGAAAGTACAGATGTCAATCCCAATTTCTTTCTACAGAATTCATCCCACTAAAAACTGTCTTCTAATCTATAATGAAAATATGTCTAATGGAATGTGTGCACTGAAATGCTCTCTAGTCACATGGTCAACTTAGTTATTTAGAATATAACTTATAGCAAAGGAATTTTAAAGTTCTGCCCTCATAATTACAGTGTTAACTCATCACTGTTTCCACTTAGTAATAGATGAACACTTTGAAACTTTTCTATTTTGGTTACCTGATATGCTGTAGATGACAGTCGTATATGTCATCTGCATCTGGACTATGTCATACAAGTCTGTCACTCCAGCATTAGAGAAAGTAGGCAGGAACATAATGAGTCTTGGACTGGCTGGTAGTTCTTAGAAGACCTTGTCTCATAAAATTTTAATTAATTAATTAAAATACATAACGTCATCCATAGAAATGGATTGTGAGAATATTCTTTTAAACAAAACAGCTAGTTGTTTCTGACAAGATCAACATCTGCTTGATTCTACTCAGTTCAGTTAATTTTTATTGCTTACATATAATCCATTGTTTCGCTATACAAAACTTTTCTAAATTTAAGGGTTAAGAGGTAGATAGATGGCTATCCAGAAGGGTCTCCTGAAACTAAAAGACACTGAGTAGAGAGAATTCATACAGTTATCAGAACAGCTAATAGTAGAGGTGTATAGTATCTCATTATTTGAGTAAAGTCAAACCATTTCCTTCAGCCCCCCAAATTAAACTAGAACACCCTGTACTTCCATGCTGAATCACTCCGTTGGTGTCCCTGCATTGTGCATCTTGAGAATCCCCATGTGTTTTAGATGAGCTCTGAATCCAAGGCCCAGATATGATTAGTTATAATTAACTTTGAAAGTCCATATCCCTGTAATTTGCAACATATTTGAAACTTTAGTAGAAAATGTAATCACTTAACAAAAATGAATGCTTTCAGACAACATTAAACATCCTATTTTCTAGATATCCTCACCTCTGGGAGCCAATACGAACCAGAATATGATAAATCTTAGCGTGGAAGAAGCCCATAAGGTTCATCACTCTATCTGCCCCTAGCATCTAACTCAGAAGTAAGCAGCCACAGTCACAGCAGGGCCTGTGAGATAAATTCATCCAGAGCCCTAGAAACCTCACACTAACTAAAATTTAAATTTTCTTTTCAGAAGCTTGACTATGCCAAATTCTTAAACAAAATTGTCCTTTTCGATTTTTTAAAATTAATACACTCAATTTATTTGTGACACTAGAGATAATGTAAGTAAAGAAAGAAATCGTGTGATACTTTTTACAAGTCCCAGTTTTCCTATTTTTTACAAATTGTCAATAACTTAATTGTAATATTTATATACTTCTTATCATTAGCTATAATACAATAAAATTGCCTCCTATATACATTGCTTGCAAATTCTTTAGTACTCAATTAAACAAATAAAATGAGAGCTAAATATTTCTAAAGAGGGTGTATATTTGGAGCTTTAAGTTATAAATATTGTGTGGGATATGGTAACTTTCACTATAGTCCTGGGTTCCAGAAAGCAGAGGCAGGAAGATTGCTTGAACCCAGAAATGTGGGACACCCTGAGCAACATAGTGAGACTTTGTCTCAATAAATACCTTCGTACTAAAGATTTAATAGCCAGAAAATATTTTCAGTCCTAGAAACTGATGAATCACTTCCCCAGTGTCACTTACTTCTCAAATAAATACAAAGGAAATTACATAAATAATTCGTTAATATTAATACTTTCTCAGTTGTATTCTTTTTATTAGCAAGATTAAAAAGCCTTTTGGAAATTCAGATGCACAAAAAGCTATCATTGATGATAACTTTTAAATATTTGAATGCATATTGTCCAATGTTTTATTTTGACCTGATAAGACGTAAAGTTTTTTTTTCAACTTCTTTTTGTTTACTGTTCAAGACATATTTTCAGAAATTTATTTAAAATATTTTTGGATCAAATGAAGATGTCGCCTCTTTTTACTATGCCAAGACTATGATTTACACACAGTTTAATTATTCAGATGTTTATTCTGTTCTACATAATGAAATTTGGACCCTCATATTTTCTTCCTACGTGCTCGATGCAGGCTGCAATTATAGCCACAGATATCTGTTTATTTGATGAATTTTGCTTCTTCTGCATAGTTTGATAAATATGGAAATAAGTCAAAACCTACTTTATATACAGTAATTAAAGTGAAAAATCTAGTCATGATGCAAATCCTTAATTGGACTCCAGGAGAGATATGCAGAATTTCTCTTTAATAATATGGGATGACTGGGGACAGAAAAACAAAGCACACTAAAATATGGTTTAGAAGCACAATTAATCACAAAACAGAAAACAACCAATTTAGCATAGCTCATTCAGTGACTCTCATGGCTCAGGTAATGTTCTTTTAATCATCTGGCTCTAATATTAAGGTTGTGTCATGTGCATCTGAAATAAAATACAATATATATGCTGATCTTCCGTGTGAAACGTGTTCTTTGGTCTAATTTGTAAAGAGAGCCCTTCCATTATAAAATCCTTAGACTACTTAATGACATGTAAGTGAATGATCAAAGCAGAACAAAATGCGTTTACTGTATTCTTTAGTATATTAATTCATTAGACAAAAAAGTAAAACCTTCAGAGCTCATGATAATTTATTACCTCATGTGCAAATTTTGTTTGGTCCTAATAAAGTAGAGACAACTAACCAAGATATGTCCTTAGGCTTATGACAATATAAAGGATATACCTGTTTTGCAAAATTAAATTGATGAAGCCCAGGATGGTACAGATATAGTTAGAAAATAAATTGTAAAGAAAAGAATGTAATGAAGACTGTGTTTGCTTTCATATTCAATGCATGTGTTTCTCTAACAGCTAAATTAGCCATCACTGTTTCTTATTTTGATTGCAGAGATATTAGCCTCTATATGTTTTTTTAAATGACATTGGTGATATAATGCATGGGCTTTATAGGGAAAATGGGATTTGTTGTTTAAATATCTGTTCTGTAGAAATGTGTCAATCCCATGCTAAGAAAATTAAGCATTGTTTTAGAATTTAGAAATGGCCCCTGTCCCAAGTTAACCTGAATTACCTACATATACCAAAACTGCCTGTGTTTGTCTCCTGAGAAGAGCCAAAAAGAGGTTCCTGGATCTGTGCCGCACAGGCGTTCAATGACATTATCACAGCAATCATTGTTCTGTTCCCCAGATGTGTCCAACAAGAGACCATGACTGCAGCCTCCATGCTGAGAGCAGCTGAAATGAGAGAAGCTTGATGTCCAGTGTTCAAATCACTGAAAACCCCTTCCCACCCCAGAATGCCTACCTTCCCAAACAGATGAAAGGAGACCAAGGACAAATGAGTGTCGATGGAGTCTTCTCCTGGCTTCCGAAGTGACCTGAAGTCTATGTAGCACCTGCCATAAAACTTAAAGACCACAGAGAGGGAACCCTTTTATGTTCTTAATGACAGCCCCACGCAGTCTTTGATGTGGTCTGGGGCACACCCTTCCCTCGGAAGACTAAGAAACAGCTTAATACCAACAATTTCTATACCCAGCAAAGAAAAAGATCAGCATCGTTCACCTATAGAACACATATTCACAATGAAGAGAATGGAAAAGTCAGCTTGCTTTGATAGAAGAAATATGTATGAGGATTCTATTAAAATTGACCTATAGTAACAAATAGCATAAAAACATATGCATAAAAGAAAATAAATTATGATATCAATTTTGCTTTGGTAAACATATTTTCCTTTAATATTCTTGTTTTCTCAGGTAAAATCAGCAGATGTGGTATATGTACTATATTTAGCTTCAATGTTTTCAATAGTTTTAAAAAGGTGTAAAAGATGAATACATGTTTATGAGATGAGCTCATAAATCTTTAGTTCTCCAAGTTCTATTACAATTTAAGATTTGAGTTTGGTTAAAAGATCATTTACTGTTTTTAAGTTCATTTTTGTTTTTGTTTTTTAACTAATTATGCCACAACATCAAGTGGACACAATTCTAAATTCTGAAAATATTAGCCACAGAATAAAGGCACAACACATCAATGATCATCTTTAGACAAATTAATGACTTCTTCTCTACAGTCCAACTTAAATCTGTTTGCATAGATGAACTCTTCTTTATGTGATAATCAGAGAAAAACACAAGGGACTGCCTGCCTCTCATCAGCCCGGACACCCAGATTCCCACCTGCAGTAGGGATGCTTTCAGGAGACCACACTCTGTTTTCATTTTACTGAGCAAAATTAAAACCACAAACCATAGGAAAACTGTTTCTACATTACTTAGAAAGCAATCAGATATTACAGATTAATTACTTGATAATTAGTCCTTTGACTCATTAGCTATTTCCAAGAAAATTACCTTAGTGGCCCCCCAATTGTAGAAATTGCTTTATTATTCTAAAAGTTTACTATAGTTTAATTTTAAATGTTAGGTAAAATGTCATTGTTATTCCATCATATTTACATGATCACAACAAGCTATAGTCATTCTTCTCAAGATAAACATCATATCTAATATATATATATATATATATACATATGTATGTATATATATGTGTGTGTGTGTATGTATGTGTGTGTGTATATATATATATATATATATATATATATGTGTGTGTGTGTGTGTGTGTGTGTGTGTGTGTGTGTGTGTGTGTGTATCATTACAGAAGTGGTATATCCTATACTGATATATTTATTTGGCAAACAGTTACATATGTATTATAAATTTTAGTACTCTAATTTTTTATAAAATAGTTCTATATGGTAAACAAACGTCATTTGCATTATTTCAGATTTTTGAGAGACTAAAATTCTGAGATACTTTAAGTCTTGTGGATTAGCGTTATCATCACAGAAAAGAGATGATCACAGAGAAGGGAATAAACAGGAAGAAACGGACCAAAGAAACGGCTTGTCCTCGGGCCAGAAAGTAAATCAGACCTTAGGATGTCAAAACAATCTGTCTCCTCAATGGAAATGCAGTGACTTCAACCACATGTACACATATCTTCATTTTTGATTTTGTGAAGCCTCAATGATCTCATAATTTATTGATTATCCCTCTCTAAATAAGCTCTAGAACTACCAGCAAACCAGATATTTTAACTCTATGGGGAAATGTGAATTGAGTACTAGTTGACTACTCCTTTATCATTTAAAATATCATACAGCTTTTAAAGACTAAAATGATATAACCTGAAGTTCCCATTTAGAAATCTATTATCTGACACTAATAGATTTAGTCAACTACATGTCATTCATGTCAACTACAGCCAACAAAACAGCCTGCACCTCCCCATCAGGTTACAAATGTGTGAGTGTGCCAAAAGTGCCAGGCAGAGAAGCACGTTCCTCAGGTATGACAACACAAGCTTCTTAGAGCTTTAAAACCCCAAAACAAAAAAATCATTGCTGTTTTCCAAAGACACAAGAAATGCGGCTCTCACCTTCTCCCCACCACGTGTGTCAATAGTATGCATGTTTAGGAAGAAATCTGTTATTGTTTCATAAATTATAAAGGCTTTACTTTGAGCAAAGCGTCAAACTTTTCTCTTTTTAAAGTATTTTAAATTGTAAAACTGAAAAGTCTAATTTATAAATTAGCAAAAAACTTCGTTAATAACATAAATTTTCTCTTTCTTGTGTTTTTATATCTAAGTATGTAGGTGAGAAAAAATAACTACACTTGATCATCAGCAGGATTAAAATTGAACACTTTGGAACAGAGCAGGTGCACATCTAACTCTGTTATATTCCTAGCAATTGTTAAGATTCCTAGTAGTGATTTAGAAGAGGCCATTTTGCAAAGTCTTTGCCACCCAAGTAATATAATAATAAAAGTCATAAATTTCCCCACCTACCTAAAGGAAAAATACTGTCTAGTTCTGGGGAAAGTATTACTTTAGACCACAAAATTTCAGAAATTTAACCTTTTTTTTTTTTTTCAGGTAAAATTTATTTCACATCCTACCATGGCATTGAGAGTATATATCCTTGTACAGTTATGTTTCTTATAATAGGATATAAGGAATATATTATGACCATTAAATGGTTAAAAAAGTAACGTCTTCCTTCAGCCCTATAACTGAACAAGCAGACACATTACACATGTATACATGCGCACACACACATACACAGGCACACACATACATGACACACACCACACATATGCAATGCACATGCACACAAACACAGACATGGACACACATACACACGTGTTCAAATATGCCCTCAAAAACATTCACACACTTACACATACCACACACACATGCACACACCCACACTCACACACACACACACTCACACACACACACACACACACACACACACACACCACCTTCTCATAAATCTGCTTCACACAAATAATACTAGAAAGCCCTCCTATCTGCTAAAACCTGTGCTAGGTCAATAAAGCATTAATGGCCTTCATCCTCACTCATCACTCCACAACTCATTACAGCTAGGTACAATAGATGGGTACTTATCCAAAAATCTAGATGAGGACAGTGAAGCACAGAAAAATTAAGTGTGTTAGCATATATTGAACAGTAATTAAGCAAAATTGCCATTAAAACAGCTCTAATTTTGCTTCCCAAGTCCCAGGGGCAGCCCCACCCCCCACTAGCTTTGCAGATGATCCTTAAAGGAAGGAGACTGATCTTGTCCAGAGAGAAAAGTTATTGAAAGATGACCAGCAAAATCACAGTGCTGGGCAGGGAGCTTCTAGATGGCCAGATATCCTCAGAAAAAAAGTCTTTCTGAAAGGGAAGCAAGCACAGACATTGTGCCTCCATGTTATGCAGCTCTCTCCCTACTCACAGGCAATACCCTGGGTTAAGCTGGGCCATGTAAGGAAGCCCAAGGGATAGAGCAGTGAGCAGCTTGGGCAAGCGATAGCACAGCCACAGAAACCCCACGGGACAACTGCATGCGAGACAACAGGTTTTTAATAGAGGAAATCCTTCTCCAAGAACAGGAATGAGAGAAATCAAACATTACAAATTTACACTGAGAGCCACAGAGCCTCAAATGTGAACTCTAATCTAAAGGAGGAGGCTATAAAATCCAGCCTCAGAACCCACCAGAGAATACATGAAGGCCAAAAGACCTGACAGGATATGGGACAGTTGATGAAGAGATCAAGCAGAAGACAACAACTTAGCCATCATTATAAAACAGTTGGTAGCTCCCCACTGGAGAACTGGTAATATGGTCAGAGAAAGGGTCGCCCTGATGCAGTCATAATTAATTGTGATGTTTGATATCGTATTTAGTTAATGTACTTAGGAGTTTTTCCACAGAGCTATTAGAGCATTCTCTAGACAATCCCTTTTTAATTACAAGTTGAAGAACCTTAATAAGGAGTTTGTCATATTCAAATAGCGCAATACAGCTGGAGCCTAACAGATCACTGGCCACTGGACAGGTACGCAGACAGCAATGACATCATCCACTTTGCTAATTTCTCCCTGAGGTACAGGAAGAGGTGAACCAACCCAAACAATGCCCAGACCCTGGGTGCTTCAACCTCTTCCACAAAGAAGTCCATTTCTCCCATTTATTCTCTGGTGATTATAGGAGGGCTTGGCTTGTGCTATAAGACCCTGCAGAGAGGTTATGGCTACCCTGATTAAGTATGAAATGTATGCAACATTGTGGTGAAGATGTTGTCTTGAGTTGAAACTCCTTTGAGCATTTCTTTCGAACACATCCACCCTGTCTTGATTTTCTTCAGATTTCTCTTTGTCAAGCCCTTCTTCTTCCCCACACCCTAAGGATCCCTCTCTTCCTGATGTGATTCACATCTGCCTGACAGCTTCCCACTCTGCTTGCCAGTGTCAGTCAAGGTAAACTTGTCTCCTATAAATTTTAATTTTTGAGTGAAGGCTGTTGGGCTCAGCTGAAAAGCGACCTGCGTTTCCTCTCTCCTCTTGTGAAAGTCTTTCACACTGTTGCATGTTTTATAATTTTCCTAAGGTTCTAACACTACACAGGATGGATGTCGGCTTTTCTTGCTGGTTAAAAAAAAAAACAATGTGCATGTAGAAATGTTCAGGAAGCCTGTAAATCAAAGGTAGCTCAGCTGTACATTTGGGACTATTCAGTCCCCCTGAACAAGAGAATCTGGCTAATTGAGAAATCCATTCCAATTTTATCTGATTATTCCATAAGATACAACAAGTACCACGTTTATACAAGTCCTTATTTTGACATGAACACAGGTATGGGCTTCATGACTCTCGAGTCCATGGAATCCTCATGACTGCTTTTCACCAGATGCTTACAAACCTATCCTCATTTTCCCAATTTTCAGAGACAAATTGTAATTTTTTTCAATTATATATACTCTTAATATTTTAGTTTTCTCTAACATTTTTTTCAATGAAGGGCCAGCATTCACACCCTTATTGTTGTGCTTCCTGCTGTTGACAGCTAATGTTATTTGCCTATTGTTCTTCATTACACACTAAATATTTTTCAAATATGTATTAGTGTTATTTTGTGTATTATATTTCCCAATTTCTTAAATATTTAATGTTGATAATACTTTCTAAGATTATTGTGGTTTTTAGCACTCCACACAAAATAAACAGTGTATATTCCATTATTTCTGAGTTGATATTCTTAGGAACATGTGAATATCTTGATGACTATAATGTATTTCTCTGAATTTATTTTTTGATTATTCAGAAGAAAAATAAAATTCAATATATCATAGAACTTACTTACATTTAAAGTTGATGTTTTAAGTACGAAAACGGATGATTCTAAGCATATAAGTTTTAATTTTTTAAAGGAATTTTTTAAATTAATTTTTTAAATCAAGCCAAGATTTATGCTACTTAACTTTAAATAGGCACACTTACTTTGAATTTGCTAATTTTATTTCCTTTGATTTAGGCATTCCGGGTGACGGTGTGGTTGTTATCCATTCTGTTGCTGTTTCTTTGATAGTGAAGGTTGAAAGCAGATTTTCACACATGTTGAGCATATAGCCTACGAACAAGGCTGCAGTCCTACGAATCTGGAATTCTTAGACAGTTGATCTTTCAATTTAAAATCTTCTCATTATGCTATTTTTTTAGACTGATTTGAAAATAAAAGAAGCATCCCAGTGTTTTTTTTTAAGTTTCTTTTAGTTTCCATTTTTCTTCCCTACTCAAAAAATAAAATGAACAACACTTTCAGAATAACAAGTACCCTCATCTATAATATGTTTAAAAGAGTAAAATTATCAATGTATTCAGAGGAGCCATGAATTTTTCCTTTGCATGCTCTCAAAATATGAAAACATCACTTGTAATATTTGTGATTCGTACCTGACCTATATAAGTAAGAAGCATTGGAATATTCATTACACATGAGATTTTTGAATAAGGGGCCTTATACAAAACTTGAAACCAGGACAAAATCCTAAAGTTTAACACTCTATTCTTGCTAAAATGTGAATGGTGAATTACTGACAATTGAAAATTTGTGGATATACAGTTTAATATCATACCAAAATTTAAACTCTAGACCTCATTCAAGGCAAAAGCCTGTACAAAGAAATGTTTGCAATTATAACAATAATTATTACCAAAAGAAAAAAAAGAAAGTTATCTCAAAAAGATGAGAGCTGGGTTTATGCCCAGGGGTAATTTCAAGTGTGTGTTTCTTGAATAATGATACACCCAGTGCATAGCTCCAAAAACCAAAACACCTGAGGGCAGTCAGTCACCTCGGATATGAAGATGCAAAGGAGAAGACACAGCCCATGTTACCAAGAAAAAGAAACTTCTCTCAAACGCGGCCAGTGCCTTGGCAACAGCTGTCTCTCAGGACTGCAGGTATTATTAGATTGAAAATATTGATTCCCAGCACGTATGCCCACCACGAGGCAACTAATATTTCACTGAGAAATAGTAGTTTATTTTCTGCTAAAAGTTGAGCTTTTTTTTTTTGACAAAAGCAACAATATAATGGGTTGTCAACACCTGCTTATTTGAGTAAAGGGAGGCCCTGGGAAGCAGGAAGCTATATACTGTACCCTGTAACAGCCTAAGTACCCAGCTAATATTAGAAATGATTAGAATGCCTTCATGACCCTAGAGATTTCGGAGGATAATCTTTCTTGCCAAGCTTCAGGACTCGGGAATCTATTTTGGATGAGCACAGTTAGGTGCTGTGACTACACAGAGGTTATTCTGACAGTGCTCAAAACCGCATCTATTGAAAAGCTGGAATAGAACTTGCTAATCACTGCTCAATACACTTGGCCCACCAGAGCATACGTGGACCTATGCCAACAACAACAAAGAGAAACCGGTTTAAACCTACATGTATTCAATTTCCTCTTTATGTGTGTTCCTTTATCAATACTCATCTAAATTTTTATGGTAAAACTGATAGATAAATAATTATGAAAAATTGCTTTCCAACCTCCCCACAATTAGGAGTAGTTACAGCTATAACTTCTTACCTCATTCTTTAACATTCATGTTCTTGGCATGAGCACTCAAGCCATGGTTAGGTGACAGAATGAGAAATAAAATGCACAAACTTAGAATAACGAAGGAAAAGAATGTGTTTGCACTTTCCTTAATATGACTATTGATGGATTTTCACTCTTCATATTATATATATACAGTTTCATATTATATATATACAGTTTCTTCCTTGTGCAAATATATAGTAAGCTGAAATATATAGTAAGCTGAAATGTGTAAATAATATTTGTGAATCTTAAAATATCAATAAGCAATTTATCATAAATTTCCATTTAAATGCAGAATTGCTGCTAGAGGTGTGAAAAGGCAATCCTATATGTTAACCTGTGGGGTTTTACACTGAGAAGATATATATCTATACATTATTTTTCTGTGTCAGGATTTCATAAAGAGAAGAATAAGTAGAGAGCTTAGGAAGAGACAGGCATAGAAAGCTAGCATCATGATGGTATGTGGCAAGGACAATTAAGTAGTCCATTTTCAACATGAAAAAGTGGCAGAGACAAGTAAGACAATTATGTAGATGTCAGTAAGTGAAAAGAATAGTGCATATTGGTAAAAGTTTTCTTAACTATGCTACCATCACCTGTACCCAGAACTGTTTACCATACTACCAATGCAGAGACAATGCAAAAGTTCACAAAACATTTCATGTTTTACAGGTGTCAATCAAACCTTCAAACACTTCAGGTGTCAATCAAACCTTCAGAATGAGAGATGTTCTTTGGAAGAAAGAAGAGGTGACTGTGCTATTGTTTCAACTGTAAGTCTTTATTTATATTCTTACAGTTTACCTGATCTCCCCCACATGTGCATCTTTCTGTGGAACCCATCAAATCTCTTCTCCAGACTTAACTCTCTGTCATTGCTGATATACTCACTTCCTACAAGCTGCCATACTTTACCCCAAATCTGACTTCATCCTTCAGAAGTACTTCATGAAAACTCTTACTGTTTACTAAGAAATTAATTCTCAAGAACAGGCAGAGGTTCCTATGTAAGTGCTAATGAATGTTTGGCTCCCACACATCAGTGTTAATAAGTCTTTAACAGCTTTAGGGAAGCCTCCCAAGTTGGAGACAAAGCACCCAAAGGAAAANTTTACCCCAAATCTGACTTCATCCTTCAGAAGTACTTCATGAAAACTCTTACTGTTTACTAAGAAATTAATTCTCAAGAACAGGCAGAGGTTCCTATGTAAGTGCTAATGAATGTTTGGCTCCCACACATCAGTGTTAATAAGTCTTTAACAGCTTTAGGGAAGCCTCCCAAGTTGGAGACAAAGCACCCAAAGGAAAAAAAACTATAATCTTCAGTCCCATGGTTCTCAATCTCTGGCACGTTTGGCATGTTACAGGATGTCCCCTATGCTCCCTTGCAGATTCTGGGGCCCTTTTAACAAAAATCTGAATGCTGAGGATCTGGAACCCAGCCCAGGAATCCACATTTATGAGTCTATTCTCATCTGTGCTTCTAATGCAGAGAGCTCAGGCATGGTGTTTACCTTGTATTGTCATGGTGTTTTATTGCTATCCTGGCATGGTTAATTGATTATCCCCTTTTATTCTCAAAACATTCTGTTTCAGATAGACAGCAGTCAACAACACTGGACCCAACTTTATAGAGTCGCCCACATACACTATATTAAGATTTGTCCTAAGGTTGGAGAGATGGCTCAGCAGTTAAGAGCACCAACCTCTCTTCCAGTGGTCCTGAGTTCAATTCTCAACAACCACATGGTAGCTCACAACCATCTGTAATGGGATCTGATGCCCTCTTCTAGTGTGTCTGAAGAGAGCAATGGTGTGCTCATATACATAAAATTAATTAATTAATTAACTAATTAATTAATTAAGTCTCTTTTAAAAAAGAGTTGTCCTATTCTAGACTGACTATAAGGAACAGAAGTAGCTCTCACCTGCAGGTCACTTTATACCCTCTTATCACCATACCCTCTCATTTGGAAACTACTCCTCATTGACTGCTATCTGCTGGATGTTAATCTAAATCTAAGGTATAGTAGCAAATGAGGCACAGAATCTGTTTTCTTTAAGAGATGGGGCATATCAGATAGTAAACAAGGAAGCAATACATATAAAAACATAATCATCGTTAAGAAGTGCAGGGGCCTTGGGGAGCAGGCCCCATACCTCACAAGAGCATCACAAAAGAGCTGGCCCTGATGATGTGGTGTGGGTGGCCTTGAGGGCTTGAGAGAGAGAGAACTTGCTCTGCCCCTTGCTGGCTGTGGTATTGAATGAGCTAGCTGGGGCAATATTGGAGAGCTTACCCATACCAATGGGCATGGGAGAGCTGACAGGCCCAGATTCAGGGCTTTGAGTTCCCAACATCTACTCCACCTATGAGCTCTTGGAGCACATGAAAGGCCAAGTCCTATAGAACCAAAGCTGCAGGATCTCCATCACACAGGGCAACAATGGAATACTCAAGAGAAGTGCCACTGAGGTTCCAGTATTGTAGAGTAGCAGAAGCCAGGGGCCTCAAACCAGACCAATGACTCATTGCAATGAACATATGCAAGCAAAGTGTAGACAAAAAGGGTATATTGTGGGACACTCTGTGATATACTATAGGTTCTACATGAGATTTTTTTTTCTTTTGTGGGTGGTGTTGTAAGGGCAGAAGATGGGTATAAAGGAATGGAGAGATGAGTGGGACTGGGGAACAAGACTTGAAATTCACAAAGAACCAATAAAAAGGCTTTTTATTTTTGTTTGTTTGCTTTCTAGTTGTTGTTGTTGTTGTTGTTGTTGTTGTTGTTGTTGTTTAGTATTGGGGTAAAACTGAGACAGGAATTTGGATTAAGAACTCCTAGCTGGTCAGTGGTGGTGCATGCCTTTAATCCCAGCGTTTGGGAGGCAGGTGCAAGAGGATCACCTGGACTACAGATGAAGTTCCAAGACAGCCAGAACTAAAGCAGAATGAAGAAGAAGAAGAAGAAGAAGAAGAAGAAGAAGAAGAAGAAGAAGAAGAAGAAGAAGAAGAAGAAGAGGAGGAGGA